>CM056060.1:53916162-54188500 GCA_029574335.1 Rana kukunoris
AAAATTTACAAACAGAATAGCGAGGTGCTGCTCCAACCAGAACTGCTTTACAAACAGGCGCTAAAAATTGGGCACTAGAAGGGGGGAGGCTATACGCTTAAATGTCAGATGCCATCATTATAGTACTACAAAAGGAAGGGAAAGATCCACTGGACACAGCATCCTACAGACCAATATCCCTGTTATGCTCTGACGTGAAATTACTGGCAAGGGTGCTGGCTGCCAGGATAAATAAATGTATCCAGAAACTTATACACATTGATCAGTCTGGTTTTATACCCAACAGATCAACCAGCATTAATATTAGAAGATTGTATCTGAATCTACAAACGCCAACAGTGAAGGTGGGAGACAAAGCCAGCCATCTTGTCCCTGGACGCCACCAAGGCGTTTAATAGCCTTGAGTGGGACTATCTTTGGCATGTCCTGGAAAAATTCGGATTTGGCCCCACCTTCATTATTTGGATAAAAACGCTTTATCCAAGAGCAAAAATAAGAATTAACAATGTATATTCGCGGTCATTTAAGCTAGAAAGGGGGACAAGACAGGGATGTTCCCTGTCGCCTCTTCTTTTCGCTTTAGCAATAGAGCCACTGGCTATTGCGATTAGAAGCAACCAGGATATACAGGGCTTCCAGAGAAGGGCAGGAGAGGAAAAAAGGTCACTTTATGCAGATGACATCCTGCTCTTCCTGGGGGACTCCACAAAGTCCTTAAATAAGGCACTAGAGATAGTGGAGGCTTTTGGTCGACTTTCGGGCCTAGTGATCAACTGGGAAAAATCTGTACTTTTACCGTGGACCCAGCGGGAAACATGGTATGTGCAGAAATACCCCAGTTGAAAATAGTGGAAAAGATGGAATATCTGGGTATAGTTGTGACTTGTGACCCAGAACAGTACATAAGTAACAATCTAGAGCCACTCCTGGTCAAACTTAAAAGGAAAGCAGAGATCAATACATTTGGCCCAATTTGTTTACATATTGTGAAAGATAATGTTACGCCGAGTAAAATGATACCCAACATGTCACGCTTAAAAATGCGCCCGCTCGTGGCATGGCGTCAAACTTTTACCCTTAAAAATCTCGATAGGCAACGTTTAAAAAATTCCAGGTTGCATTTTTTGAGATACAGAGGAGGTCTAGGGCTAGAATTATTGCTCTCGCTCTAACGATCACGGTGATACCTCACTTGTGTGGTTTGAACACCGTTTTCATATGCGGGCGCTACTCGCGTATGCGTTCGCTTCTGCGCGCGAGCTCGTCGGGATGGGGCGATTTTAAAAAAAACATTTTTTTTTGTTTTCGTATTTATTTTACCAATTTTTAACACTAAAATAAAATAAAAAAAAAATTATCACTTTTATTCCTATTACAAAGAATGTAAACATCCCTTGTAATAGAAAAAAATCATGACAGGTCCTCTTAAATATGAGATCTGGGGTCAAAAATACCTCAGATCTCATATTTAGGCTTAAATGCAAAAACAAAATAAAAAAATGTAAAATGTAATTTTTTAATAACATAAAAAAAAAATGTCTCTTTAAGACGCTGGGCAGGACTGACGTTTTGACGTCACTTCCGCCCAGCAGAGCTACGGGATGGATGAGGGAAATTTTTCCCTCACTCGCATCCCCACTGAGCACGGGAGAGGACCCGATCGCCTCCGCCGCTACCGACGGCTCCGGCAAGCGGCGGAGGGCGCAGCGGGAGGGGGGGGGTCCTCGCCCGCCACCGATCCGCCGCGGAGACCGCCATTATCGTTTGACTGACCGCCCACAGAAGAGATGGATATCTCGGTTGTGGCTGCTGCCGTTACGAGATATCCATATTTAAAGTCATGACGTATAACGGCGGTGGGCGGTCGGCCTCTGAAAATCCTCGACTTGCCTAGATCTTCCTATACCAAGATATTTAAATTGTCTCATGGGGGAGCTCATGTCCATAATGGGGGTGGGAGTGCCCCAAATCCACAATGGCTCAAAAGTGATATGGTCCAGAAATATTTAGACAGAACAAAGTTGGATAAAGCACCTGGACCAGATGGCATCCACCCACGGATCCTAAAAGAATTGAGCTCTGAAATTTCAAAGCCACTGTATCTAATATTTAGGGACTCATTAATGACAGGAATAGTACCACTGGATTGGCGTAGAGCCAATGTGGTGCCTATATTTAAAAAGGGAACAAAGTCTTTACCAAGTAACTATAGACCTGTTAGTTTAACTTCTATAGTTGGGAAGATACTGGAACGTTTAATAAAAGACCACATGGATGAGTTCTTGCTGGAAACAAACTATTTAAGCAACAGACAGCATGTATTCATGAAAGACAGAAGTTGTCAGACAAACCTGATTTCCTTTTATGAAGAGGTAAGTAAAACCCTGGACAGAGGCGTGGCTGTGGACGTGGTATACTTGGATTTTGCAAAAACGTTTGATACAGTTCCCCACACACGGCTCATGTGTAAGGTAAGGTCTACAGGATTGGATATATCAGTTTGTAAATGGATAGAAAACTAGCTGAAAGACATGATTCAGAGAGTTGTGGTTAATGATTCTTACTCTGAATGGTCCAAGGTTATCAGCGGTGTACCCCAAGGTTCGGTGTTGGGTCCCTTACTTTTCAAAATATTTATAAATGATATTGGGTCTGAGATCAAAAGTAACATTTCTGTCTTTGCAGATGACACCAAGCTATGCAGTGGAATAACGTCCTTACAGGATGTCTCCAATTTACAAGCCGACCTCAATACTCTGTCTAATTGGGCGACTATGTGGCAGATGAGGTTTAATGTTGATAAATGTAAAGTTATGCACTTAGGGGCTAAGAATATGCATGCATCATACATGCTAGGGGCAGTACAACTGGGGGGATCTGTAGTGGAGAAGGATCTGGGGTTTTTAGTTGATCATAAGCTCAATAATGGCATGCAATGCCAAGCTGCGGTTTCCAAAGCGGGCAAAGTCCTTTCTTGTATTAAGAGAGGTATGGACTCCAGAGATAGAGATATCATTTTGCCCCTGTACAAATCATTAGTAAGACCTCATCTGGAATATGCAGTCCAGTTTTGGGCACCAGTTCTCAAAAAGGATATCGGAGAACTGGAGAATGTGCAGAGAAGGGCAACCAAACTGATAAGAGTCATGGAGGAGCTCAGCTATGAGGAAAGATTAGAAGAACTGAATTTATTCACTCTTGATAAGAGGAGAATAAGGGGGGATATGATCAACATGTACAAATATATGAGGTCCATATAGGGCCAGATTCACGAACACTTGCGCTGGAGTATTTGGATATGCGCCGTGTAACTGTGATGATGCGCCGTCGTTTCTATGTGCCCGTACCCACCAAACTAGATGCGCCCAATAACGGGTCATTTGCGACCGGCGGAACGTTCCGACGCCAGAGTATCGTCAGCGCTTATTTTCGCTGGGCGCATCAGTCGCGCCCATTGATTTCCCCTGCAAATATGCAAATGAGGGATTTTTCACAATTCACGAACGGATTAGCACCATACGCTGGCTACATGCGCCGCGCGTATCTCGTCCGTCCGGCGCAAAGTTATTTCTACAAAAGGCTGCTTTATCTTTACTCCAGATGGCCACAGGTCAGCAGGAGAGCAGCTACAGCAGCGTTACCGACGATAAGAGCTAGCTGAGCACCCCCACTTGCAAGGACAACACCTCTGTGTGCCAACATGCCAGGGGCAGGACAACACCTCTGTCCATGCTTGTCTGTCAAATTTTACAGCCATGGAGGAAGACATCATAGGTCTCCATAGCCGAGATGACGGCTGACAGCTCCTGGCCATTAAAGTTCAGCTTTCTCCTGTGTGTTTGCGGGAACGGGAGCAGCCATCTCAGAACAAAAGTAACATCACTGCGGGGAGGGGGAGCAGGATATACTTTAGTGCCGGAATGGCGCTTCTACGGGCGCATTTAAACGCCCAACGGAAGGCATTGCGCTGACGTTTCCCGTGCAGTGGTGCCGACGGAAGTTGTGAGCATGCGCACAAAGGGGGCGAGTGGAGCCTCACTCACTGCGCATGCTCCGTGGTTGATGCGCTGAACGTAAGCCTCTGCGCTGGGCTCCGCCCATCATTTACATATGATCACACCCACTTCCACTTGCGTCGGGTTACGCCAGCGCATTATCGTTACTCTGGCGCAAGTTTACGCGCAACTGCTATGTGAATTACAGGACTTGTGCTGAAAGGGTCTTCAGAGTAACGTAAATGAGAAGCGTTACTCCAGAGGAAAGATACTCTCATCTACCTGAATCTGGCCCATAGTGAACTTGGTGTTGAGTTATTCACTTTAAGGTCAACACTGAGGACAAGGGGGCACTCTTTACGTCTGGAGGAAAAGAGATTTCACCTCCAAATACGGAAAGGTTTCTTCACAGTAAGAGCTGTGAAAATGTGGAACAGACTCCCTCCAGAGGTGGTTCTGGCCAGCTCAGTAGATTGCTTTAAGAGAGGCCTGGATTCTTTCCTAAATGCACGTAATATAACTGAGTACTAAGATTTGTAGGTAAAGTTGATCCAGGGTAAATCCGATTGCCTCTCGGGGGATCAGGAAGGAATTTTTTCCCCTCCTGTAGCAAATTGGATCATCGCTCTGCTGGGGTTTTTTGCCTTCCTCTGGATCAACTGTGGGTATGGAGTTGGGTGTATGGGATTGTACTGTGTTTTTATTTTTTATTTTTTTATGGTTGAACTGGATGGACTTGTGTCTTTTTTTAACCTAGCTATGTCTCACCTATTTCAGCAGCATTGTTGGGGCTGCAGTGTCATGTGCTCCCTGGTCAATAGGAAAAAACAGAGACTTTCCCCAATTAACTTTAAGCCCGGTAAAAGATGAAAAGGTATTCAGTAGTTCTAGAGCACCTTCCAAAGAAGGACCCGCATCTCTCAAAAACAAAAGCATATCATCTGCATATAGGGCAACCCTCTCCTCCAACCCCCCCACTCGAAGTCATTGGATATTTGGAGAGGTCCTAAGAGCCTCTGCTACAGGTTCTATTGCCATTGCAAAGAGTGCCAGAGAGAGGGGGCAACCCTGCCTCGTACCTCTATACAACCTAAAATATGATGACAATTTTCCTCCCCATTTTACAGCTGACGTGGGTCTCTCATATATTGTTTGAATCCATTTAATAAACACCAATGGAAAACCCATCCTCCTAAGTACTTCCCATAAGAAAGGCCATTCAATTGTATCGAAGGCCTTCTCTATATCTAGAGAGGCTACTGTCCTGGATCCTGTATATAAGGGGTGGGGTGACTTCCAGTGGCCCATGAGCTGCTCGGAATGCTTTCAAGGGAAAGCCAGATGACGGCTGAAAAAAACAATATCGGGGCTATTGCTGATATCTTCAGCTATAATCCCAGTAAACCACTTGCAAACCACAAATTATTGCGGTCCGGAATTGGTTAAATTATCTGCTTTTGTATATAGCTCCCTGACAAGAAGAGAGCAATAAACTGACCCATTTATTTTGAGGCCACCCTTCACATACTGCAGATCTTTCAAAATTGGTGAAGGAGGCCATAACATCATTTGTAGGGGGTTTACATCTGCAGAAAATTACTCACCCTGGTAGTTGCTTTAATTTCAGGAGTAGTAGACTGCTGGTTTTGTGACACAAGTTTACTGCTTCAGGCAAAGTTATTTTTTTTCATCTATGCCGCTATGTTTTCCTGCATGGTAGATAGCTGGGCTTCTGTATTTGTTTGTTGCGCCACCAGATTCTGCTGAAAAACCACAGTTGACACGTGATACTTTGCATTTGCTTAGCCACCACAAATGCTTTTAGTATTACTTCTCAGATCCAAAAACAAAAAACAAAACAAAAGGGAGTTCTTTTTTTTTTTTTTTTCTTGTGCCTGTTAGCATCCTCCACCAGTTGTGATATTCAGGGTGTTGGCTCAGTTGCAGGACAAAAAAGTGTGTTACAAAATATAGTCTCAGTTGCATAATTAGTCCGAAAAAAAAAAAGACAAAAGTCCACCTAGTTTGACCAATAAAAGGGAAAATGATCCAATCCTATATACACAATCCTAATCCTCTACCCACAGTTGATCCAGAGAAAGGCACAAAAAATATTGCTCCAGCAGGGGACATATTGCTTCCTGATCCCCAAGAAGCAATTGGATATTCCCTAGATCAACTTTACCTATACATGTTAGTATCCAATTAATATTATGTACATTTAAGAAAATAATCTATGCTTTTTTTAAAGCAATCTACTGAGATGGACAGAACCATCTCTTGAGAGATTTTCACTGCTCTTACTTTGAAGAAACCTTTCTGTATTTGGAGATTAAATATCTTTTTCTCCAGATGTAAAGAGTGTCCCTTGTGATACCTCAACACCAAGTTCACTATATGGACTACTTCTGTATTTATACATGTTCATCATATCCCCCTCAACCATTTGCCTACTAGTCTCTTCCACCTCCTTCCTGCCCAGGCCAATTTTCAGCTTTTAGCGCTGTCGTACTTTGAATGACAATTGCGTGGTCATGCAGCATTAGTACCCATACCAATTTTTTTCACACACATAGAGCATTATTTTGGTGGTATTCAATCACCACTGTATTTTTTTATTTTTTTTTCCTAAACAAAAACTTTGAAAAAAATGTTTTCTTAGTTTTTGTTATAAAACATTTTGCAAACAGGAAAAAAATTTCCTTTCCTAATGTGCACTGATGAGGCTGAACTGATGGGCACTTATAGGCAGCACTGATGGGCACTCTTAGGCCTCGTACACACGAGGGGATATGTCCGCTGAAAACGGTCCGATGGACCGTTTCAGCAGACATCTCCGCTCGTGTGTATGGGCTAGCGGACAGATTTCTCCACCCGACAGATTTCAAAGCATGCTTTGAAATCTATCCGGTGGGAATCTGTCCGCCCGACATGTCTGCTGGTTAGTACACTTACCAGCAGACATGTCGTCCCCCACCGCCGCCGCGCCGCCGCCGCCGAATGGATTCGGCGCATGCGCAGAAGTGTTTTACTTCCTGGTGCGGTGACGTGGCGGTGACGTGGCGGCGTCAACGTCACCGCCGCGTCACCGCCACGGGGAATTTGATCCGATGGTGTGTACACGCCATCGGATCAAACTCCCGATCGGACATATCCGATGAAAATGGTCCGCGGACCGTTTTCATCGGATATGTCCGATAGTGTGTACGAGGCCTTAGGCCTGCACTGATTATCAGGACACTGATGATCAGTGCCATGATTATTAGTGTAGTTGTCCCCTTTCACACTTGTCAGTTACCGGCTCTCTCCTCTAGTCACGCTGTTTACATTGTGATCAGCTGATCACATGGTTAAGAGCCTCTGTGATTGGTTCTTTACCCTGATCTGTAATCAGCTGTGTCTGAAGCACACAACAATCACAGAGCGCAACGGGTGTGCAGGGGATGTGGTTCTGGGAGGACGTCAATAGACTTGACGACCCTGCTGTAGCCATCATTCAGCTATAGCATTAACGGCAAGTGGTTAATCTCCTCTTGTCAAGAGAATAAATTCAGTTCCTCCTAATCTTTCCTCATAGCTGAGCTCCTCCATGCCTCTTATGAGTTTGGTTGCCTTTCTCTGCACTTTCTAAAATTCCCCCAATATCCTTTTTGAGAACTGGTGCCCAAATCGGAACTACATATTCCAGATAAGGTTTTACTAATGATTTGTATATTGTTTTCAACTTTATTTTGCAGGCTTGTCTCCAGCAGCATGAAATAAACATGCACAGTGCCTCTAATCAGGGATGTATTTAGGTTTTGTGCTTCCCTAGGCCTGAATAAACTCGTGCACCCCTAATTTAAATATGACCCACCCCTTCCTGTAAAGGCCACACCCTTGCTGTTAAAGACCTGCCCTTCCCTTACTCTATCTAAAATTAAATAGAAAAGTGTTCCTAAAGTTCTACTTTAGGCCCAAAATTCTGATAATTTTATGGAGAGGACTAAAAAGATATAACCATGCCAATGGTACAGCAGAAAACATATAGCACAGTGAGGAAGGTTTGTGGTCCAGGATGATAGGACAGTCAAAATTAGAAGCTCTGCCCCCCTACAGTTGCGGAATGCTTGCCTCTCTGCCCAGTCTGCCCCATAAGACTGGCGCTACACTAACAGTGCTACACTAATAGTGCAAGCCGGTGGAGACTCTTTCCGTGCTGCAACCTGCTGCCCTAGGCCTGGGCCTTGTTGGCCTAGGCCAGGATACAGCTCTGCCTCTAATGGCAATTCAAAGTCCTGAAAGCAAACAAAAATACAAATACTTGGCAGCATTAGTAGGAGCAGCAGCAATTTTACCCAGCCATGCAGGAATCGGACCTTCTCCTGTCCACGCTAAACCCAATGCAGCCTACACACACCTGAGACCCCTTCCTCCTTTTCCTAATTCCCTTTCACCTCCTCCATTCATTAATCATGTATTGTGTCTTAAAGTGCCCACTTTAAAATGGGAACATATACCTGCTATCCAGTATATATTCCTTCTGACAAGCATTATACACACTACTGTACAAAACTTTTAGGTAGGTGTGAAAGAATGCTGTTAATTAAGAAAGGAAGTGTTAATAGTTTATTTGTATCAATTAACAAAGTGCAAAGTAAATGAACAGAACAGAAATATTGGATGTGACCACATTTTGCCTTCAAAACAGCATCGATTCTTCTAGGTACACTTTCACATGTACATGCACCTTGGCAGGTAAGTTGTTCTAAACATCCTGGAGAACTAACCACAGATATTCTGTGGATGTAGGCTGCCTCAAATTCTTCTGTCTCTTTATGTAATTGCAGACAGACTTGATGATGTTGAGAGCAGGGCTGTGTGGGGGCCAAACTATTATTTACAGGACTGCCTGTTCTTTACGCTGATGATAGTTCTTAATTACATTGGCTGTATGTTTGGGGTCATTGTTCTGCTGCAGAATACATTTGGGGCAGTGGCGGAATTATAGGGGTGCTGAGGTCGCCATGGTGACCGGGCCCCTTGCTGGAGGGGGCCCCGAGGGCCCCCTGTATACAGTGCTTCAAAAGAAGGAGCACAGACAAGTTCCCCGATCCCAAGCCGAACTGTAATCGGCACTGTGCGGGGAGCTCGTCACAGTCATTACAAACTGAAAGCAAAGTGTGTGCTCTTTGTCTCCCCCTACAGTGCAGTACCCGGCAGGAAGAGCTGCTAAGGTAAAAGACTGACGTTTTTTATCTACTGTGTGTGTGTGTGTGTTTGCATGCCATGTATGTATGAATGTGTGTGTGCATGTGAATATGTATGTATGTATGTGAGTGTGCATGTATTGAGACTCAGACTGCAGTGGTTGCTATAGTATACTAAAGTAAAAGTATACAGAGCAAACTTTGTCTGCAGGCATGAAAGATACAGCCACAGCACCTGTGATCATCATTATCATGCTGAGTGATGATCACACTGTACAGCCTATATTATACTGTACTTCATGTGACTGTAGTGTATATATGCTATATACAGTACAGTCACATGAAGTACAGTGTAATTATCAGCATGATAATGATGATCACAGGTGCTGTGGCTGTATGTTTCATGGCTGTAGACAGTGTTTGCACTGTATACTTTTTCTCCAGGCTTTTTTTCCGCAGAAATGTGGCACTTCTGAAATCTGCACTCTGTACGTAGCACACCCTGGACTCTGTACGTAGCACACCCTGGACTCTGTACGTAGCACACCCTGGACTCTGTACGTAGCACACCCTGGACTCTGTACGTAGCACACCCTGGACTCTGTACGTAGCACACCCTGGACTCTGTACGTAGCACACCCTGAAATCTGTACGTTGCACACCCTGGACTCTGTACGTAGCACACCCTGCACTCTGTATGTAGCACACCCCGGACTCTGTAAGTAGCACACCCCGGACTCTGTACGTAGCACACCCCGGACTCTGTACGTAGCACACCCTGGACTCTGTACGTAGCACACCCCGGACTCTGTACGTAGCACACCCGGACTCTGTACGTAGCACACCCGGACTCTGTGCGTAGCACACCCGGACTCTGTACGTAGCACACCCAGACTCTGTACGTAGCACACCCGGACTCTGTGCGTAGCACACCCGGACTCTGTACGTAGCACACCCAGACTCTGTACGTAGCACACCCGGACTCTGTACGTAGCACACCCGGACTCTGTACGTAGAACACCCCGGACTCTGTACGTAGCACACCACGGACTCTGTACGTAGCACACCCTGCACTCTGTATGAAGCACACCCCGAACTCTGTACATAGCACACCTTGAACTCTGCATGTAACACACCTTTAACTAATGGCGGATTTATCAGGGTCGCAGCAGTCGCCGTTGCGACTGGGCCCTGTAATTCCGCCAAGTCTGCCCGTTTGAGGTGCCCGACTGCCGCCTGCCAGTGTGAGGGGTCCACCTGACTGTCATGCCACTGTGGAGGGGGGGCCCTTCATGATTTCTTGCACCGGGGCCCTGAAGTCTCTAGTTACGCCACTGATTTGGGGCCAATCACACGCCTCCCTGCTGGTATAGCATGATAGATAAGTATCTGCCTATATTCCTCAGCATCCTAATCAAATCTCCAAAAAGGCCGCCCCAAAATATGCAAGGAATCTACGCCATGCTTCACTTTTGCCAAATATTACATTTTTTTACCCATTAGTTTAGAGTACCTGATTACATTTTTCTGCACCCCAACCACTGCATTCACAGTCCTCAATGTTGCCTGCTTTTTTTTGTTTCTTAAGCCTCATACACACGATTAGACTTTCATCTGACTCTTCAGTGGATTTTGGTCCGAATAGGCATTGACCGTGAACTTGTTTTGAAAACGCACGGCAGAACATTTTCAGCCAACTTTCACCAAATCATGTGTTTTTCAGCTCTTTACTGCCATACTTTGGGAAACTTCTGCTATTGTTGTCTGATCTTTAGCATTGTTTCTGAGCATGCTTGCTTGTACTGTGGACTTTAGTCCAATGGACTTGTGTACACGATCGGATTATCAGACATTTGTTGCCGAAAAGTTTGAGAGCATTCACAGCGAACATTTATCCAATGAAAAACCGAAAACAATTGTCCGATGGAGAATACACGTGGTCGGATTGTCTGATAAAATAAGTCTGTCGGACAATTGCTGTCAAAAAGTCTGATCGTGTGTATGGGCCTTTAAATAGAGTTTGAATAGCACATCTTGAAACCCCAGTCTGCTTTGAAATGAGATTTGCCTGGGAGAGACCTTACTGATGAAGTACAACTGCATTGGGATCAATTCACTAATGCCGCGTACACACGATCGGACATTCCGACATCAAAACCGTGGATTTTCTTCTGACGGATGTTCGCTCAAACTTGTCTTGCATACACACGGTCACACAAATGTTGTCGGAAATTGCGAATGTCAAGAACGCTGTGACGTACAACACTACGACGAGCCGTGAAAAATTAAGTTTAATGATTGCGAGCATGCTTCAAATTGATTCCGAGCATACATAGATTTTTTGTGTGTTGAATTGTGTACACACGGTCGGAATTTCCGACAACAACTTCTGTTGTCGGAAAAATTTGAGAACCAGCTATCAGATTTTTGTTGTCGGAGATTCTGACAGCAAATGTCCGATGGAGCATACACACGGTCGGATTTTCGGACAACAAGCTCACATCGAACATTTGTTGTCGGAAATTTTGACCGTGTGTACACGGCATAAGAGTTAAATTAACAGTTAATAAATAACTGCATGCAGTAACAAATTGTGCAAGTGTTTAATTCATTAACCACTTGCCGACCAGGAGGCATTGTTATATGGTGGCAGACCGGCACGGTCCTGCAAACCGACGTAGCTGTATGTATCCCTTTAAGCGGGATAGCAGAGAGGCAGAACAGGGACGTGTGTGTGTAAACACACAAATCCTTGTTCTGTGAGGAAAGACAAATTATGAGTTCCTATTAGCTAGGAACCATGATCTCTCATTTTCCCCTAGGTCAGTCCCATCCCCCTACAGTTAGAAACACAATTAACCCCTTGATCGCCTCCTAGAGTTAACCCCATCTCTGCCAGTGAAATTTATACAGTAATCAGTGCATTTTTATAGCATGGATTGCCTTATTAATGCCAATGGTCATACATTTTGTTTGGGTACAGCATCGCATGACCACGCAATTGTCAGTCAAAGCGAAATAGTGGCAAATCGCAAAAAATGGCCCGGTCATTGAGCAGCCAGTTCTTCCGGGGCCGAAGTTGTTAAACTTTTTGGTTAAATACTGAATGCAAAAAAAATGCTGACAATTAAAAATGATGAAAAAAACAGCGTGCAGCCCCCCCCCCCCCCTCCAGTCTTTACCAGACCATGGCAAAATTAAAACAAAAATAGAGTGGGGTCATCCCATAAAATCCATACCAGACCCTTATCCGAGTATGAAACCCGTCAGGTCAGGAAAGGGGTGGACAAGTTCTCCCCCCCCGAACTATACCAGGCCACATGCCCTCAACATGGGGGGGGGTGGGTGCTCTGCCCTCCCACCCCAAAGCACCTTGTTTCCCTGTTGATGGGAACAAGAGCCTCATCACCACAACCCTGGCTGGTGGTTGTGGGGATCTTCAGGTAGGGGGCTTATCGGAGTCTGGAAGCCCCCTTTAGGAAGGGGGCCCCATATACTCCCCTCTTCCTATGTAAATGAGTATGGGGTAACTTGTACCCCTACCCATTCACCAAAAAAGTATTAAGTAATAACAATTCCCTTATTAAAAAAATATAAAAACAGTGTCCCTCGATGTAAATCCTTCGTCAATCACAATGCCCACACACCGGCGAATCAAAAAAAAAAAAAAGGCACCCGCCATCCACGAAGGCTAAGTACTTTGGTTAGGTTTAGCAATGTTAGAGAGTGCTAAGTCTATCAACGGCGAGAGCAAAAAAAATATATATTTTCTCTTTGCAAGTTTTTGCTATTGCTCTCTACTTTAAACAACTGTAAAAAGGAAACTTTTGAAGTTGAAGGCATTAAACTGAAGCTTTACAGAGGGGAGAAAAATCTTGGACAGTGTGGTCACTAGGGATGAGCCGAACCCCCCCCCCCCCCCCGTTTGGTTCGCACCAGAACCTGTGAACGGATGGAAAGTTTGCGCAAACTTTAAAACCCCATTAAAGTCTATGGGACTCGAACGTTCAAAATCAAAAGTGCTAATTTTAAAGGCTAATATGCAAGTTAATGTCCTAAAAAGGGTCTGGGGACCTGGGTCCTGCCCCAGGGGACATGTATCAATGCAAAAAATAGTTTTAAAAACTGCATTTTTTTGGGGAGCAGTGATTTTAATGAAGCTTAAAGTGAAAAACTCCTTTAAATATCGTACCTGCTGGGTGTCTACAGTATGGCACAAGTGGACGTGTGGTCCCTGCAATATGGATGAAAATCATTGAGAAAATGCACCCAAATTAAAAAGAAATGAAAGGCGTGGGGCCCCCAGGCCCTATATACAGTAGGTGACCGCGATCTTGTGTCAATCTCGCTACCTTTCTCTGTGAGATTGACCACCTGTGAGCCCCGTTACAGGAGCCAACACCAAGCTGGCTCGCCACGATAGGAAAAAGCCGTCATAGAAGCAACGGGGATCCGACTTGGATTCCCACCAATTCTAGCCGCGGCGTTTGGTATGAATCATGAGGGGGAACTTTTAAATAAATAACCGGCATGGGCTCCCCCCAGGGGCATACCAGGCCCTTAGGTCTGGTATGGATTGTAAGGAGAACCCCTACCCCTACAATCCATACCAGACCCATATCCAAGCACGCTGCCCGGCTGGTAGGGAAAGGAGTGGGGACGAGCTAGTACCCTGTCCCCATGTTGATAAGGTCAGGGACTCTTCCCGACAACCCTGGCAGTTGGTTGTCGGGGTCTGCGGGTGGGGGGCTTATTGGAATCTGGGAGCCCCATTTAATTGGGGGGGGCCCCAGATACCAGCCCCCCACCCTGGGTGAATAAGTATGGGGGTACATCGTCAATAAAATAAACACACAACACAGGGTTTTAAAATAATTTATTAGTCAGCTCCGGGGGTCTTCTCTGCTCTGCGGGGGTCTTCTTTGCTCTCCGACAAATCTTCTTCTGTCTTCTCCGCTGTCGTCTCGGCGTTCCCCGGTTCTTCTCCCGCTCGCTCTCCGGTGTATTCTTCAGGGCTAGCCGCTGCTATCTTATTTGAAGCTCTCTTACTAGCGGCAGCCAGCCCGGTCTTCTTTGCCGCCTTCTGCCTTCTTCTTACATAGTTACATAGTTAGTCAGGTTGAAAAAAGACACAAGTCCATCCAGTTCAACCAAAAAATAAATAAACAAACAAAATAAAACACAGTACATCCCATACACCCAACTCCATACCCACAGTTGATCCAGAGGAAGGCAAAAAAAACAGCAGATCATGATTCAATTTGCTACCGGAGGGGAAAAAATTCCTTCCTGATCCCCCGAGAGGCAATCGGATTTACCCCGGATCAACTTTACCTACAAAACTTAGTACTCAGTTATATTATGTGCATTTAGGAAAGAATCCAGGCCCTTCTTAAAGCAATCTACTAAGCTGGTCAGAACCACCTCTGGAGGGAGTCTGTTCCACATTTTCACAGCTCTTACTGTGAAGAAACCTTTCCGTATTTGGAGGTGAAATCTCTTTTCCTCCAGACGTAAAGCGTGCCCCCTTGTCCTCAGTGTTGACCTTAAAGTGAATAACTCAACACCAAGTTCACTATATGGACCTCTTATATATTTTGTCCCATCCAGCGAGAGGGAGCGCGTGCGGCGGAACGCCTGCATTATGGCGCTTTTGTCAGCATAGTTCAGATATTTAACGATGACATGTCTGGGCTTAGTGCGATGTTCCACATACTGACCGATGCGATGAGCGCGTTCAACAGTGCAAGGTATGCAAAGCCCCAGTTGTTCAGGGATGACTTTAGCGCATATATTTGTAAGCTGGGCACTGGTCACCGACTCTGGCAGTCCGATTATGCGCAAATTGTTCCTTCTGGAACGACATTCAAGATCATCTAATTTGCTCCATAGTTCTCTGTTTTCAGCGGTAATGCGGGCTAGAATTGCTGACTGGGCAGTGGAGTCATCTTCTAAGGAAGAAATCCTATCTTCCGCCTGTGTGATCCTCTGGGCTTGTGCCTGCACTTCTAGGTGGAGCTGTTCTAGCCCCCTGTGCACCGCGGCATCAACTGTGGCAGTCAGAGTGGGTCCTAGCAGGGAGACTACCTCATGAGCAATGCCCGCTGGTGAGGTAGGATCCACCGTTTGTGTGACCTGGGCAGTGTGCAGCTGTGAGGACTCACCCGAGCATGGAGCGGCCGCCATTTTGGCTGCGTCTGGAGCCGCGTCTCCCGCGGGGGGTGTTGATATCACCGCTCGAGCGTACGATCGCTCCAGAAAGCGGTCCATGTGTGCCCTCTATGTAGTGGGATCGGATGGGGGTTCCCCCGAAGCTCTGGCCGGGCTCTGTAGCAGAGGATAGGAGGATGGCGGCGGGAGCAGCGTCTGACTACCGCTGTCTCATGTGGCGCCGGAACCGGAAGTTATGGACCTCTTATATATTTGTACATGTTGATCATATCCCCCCTTATTCTCCTCTTCCCAAGAGTGAATAAATTCAGGTTTTCTAATCTTTCCTCATAGCTGAGCTCCTCCATGCCTCTTATCAGTTTAGTTGCCCTTCTCTGCACTTTCTCCAGTTCTCCGATATCCTTTTGAGAACTGGTGCCCAAAACTGGACTGCATATTCCAGATGAGGTCTTACTAATGATTTGTACAGAGGCAAAATTATATCTCTATCTCTGGATGTAACGGCTACGCCGTCACCATGAATAGGAGATGAAATGGTAACTACTTATTCTGGAGGATACTCAGATTAAACCACCTGGTTGCTCTATGATGTTAAACAGAGCTCATGGGGTTATTTCATCACAACCTCCTGCGGTATATCTCCTATTGATGGTGTGGTGCATCTACCATAGGTTATTTGAGAATCCTGGGTATATGTCTCAGTCACTACAAATATATGGTATCATGCATTCAAGAACATATCATAGTATGCAATCCAGGATGTAAAGTATTCTGAGTATACAGGCTTGATACAGTCAGCTGTGGGTACTTGCGGTTTAGATGTGACCAGGTGTGCGGTCCCTTCCTGAAGATTGATTAGTAGCAGGAGCAGGATGCCTCTATGGTACTGTAGATTGCGAGCTCTGTGGTCAAGCAGCAGGTCATAGAAAGTAACAGGGTCCGTGGGTAGAACTTGGTGCTGTAACCTGGTGGTCTCCTTACAAGGTGAGGACTCTGTGGGACTCTGGAGGAGGTCTTGGGTTACAGATGGCGGCGAGCGTCAACTACAATAACCAGACGCCGAGCCGTGATCAGAGGAGGTTTAAATAGGTAGCCTGTCGCGGGACACACGCTGGGCGCGCTTCCGCGTTCCAGCGTGGAGCGCAGGATTCGACGGCACGTCGGAAATGACGAGATGAGGAAGCTGGACGGGACGCAGGATTCGACGGCACGTCGAAAGTGTCGATGACCCGGTGCTGAATGGAGCGCAGCTGTCTAGGGATGATACAGCTGCGCTCGTTCTGTATAAAGTAACGCCTATGGTGTTACATACTCCCCTCCTCAAGGGGCTCCCAAATATACACCCAGAAGGTGATGGTCTATCAGGGTATCTGCGGTGGAATTGTTTGACGAGCCGGGGAGCATGAATGTCGGAGGAGTCTACCCAGGAGTCATCAAGATGGCTGTAACCCTTCCAACGGATTAAATATTGCAGGGAAGATCCATGTCTCCTGGAATCCAGAATTTTCTGTACCTCATATTCAGTCTCGCCGAGAACCTCAACAGGAGAAGGGGGTTGAGGGTCTCTATTAGGGAACGGATTAGGAGTGAAAGGCTTAATGAGTGAGACATGGAAAGAAGGATGTATCTTCCAATCCGGAGGTAGAAGTAGTTTAACGGTATTGTTGTTGATGATATGTGAGATGGAGAATGGACCAGTGAATTGGCGACCGAGTTTTCTTGAAGGGATATTAAGACGTAGATTTCGAGTGGAGAGCCAAACCAAATCTCCAATTTTATATGTAGGAGGTGGAGTTCTGCGGGAGTCATAATACTTCTTTTGTCTTTGTTGCGCTGCAGTGAGATTAGAATGGAGTATTCCTAGGGTCCTCTTTAAGGTAGAGAGGTAATGTTCTACAGCGGGAACTTGGTTAGGGAGAACGGAGACTGGGGCAGATTTGGGATGGAACCCATAGTTTGCATAAAAAGGAGAGAATCCGGAGGAAGAACTAGAAGCGTTATTATACGCAAATTCGGCATGAGGAAGAAACTGCATCCAGTCGTCCTGTAGATGGGTGCAATAACAGCGTAAATACTGTTCCAGTGTTTGGTTTACTCGTTCTGTTTGTCCGTTTGTTTGCGGATGATAAGCAGTGGACATTCGATGATCAATTTGCAAGGCCTGGCAAAGGGCTCTCCAGAATTTAGAAATGAATTGAGTGCCTCTGTCCGAGATAATCTGGGAGGGCAACCCATGTAGTTTAAGTACATTCTGAAGGAAGGCTTCTGCAGTCTCTAGAGCAGTTGGTAGATTTTTTAATGGGATGAAGTGAGCCATCTTTGTTAATAAATCTACTGTAACTAGAATTGTGTTGGCACCTTGGGACCTGGGGAGATCGACAATAAAATCCATAGAGACCACGTCCCAGGGTCTTTCAGGTATTGGGATTGAAGTAAGGAGTCCGTAAGGTGGCTTCCTGGAATGTTTGTTGGAGGCACATATCACGCAGGAATTGACATAATCACTGACTGTCTGTGAAAGCTTGGGCCACCAGTAATTTCTTTTAATTAAATGAATGGTTTTACTTATTCCTGGATGACCTGCCAGAGGAGCATCATGAAGTTGTTTGAGAAGTAGAGGTTGTAAAGAGGCAGGCACGTAGATCTTATTGTTGTAGGTGAATAACCCGTTAGGTTCCTTTTTGAGACCCTGGGGGATTTGGGGTACTTCGCTAGGGAGAGATTGGATCAGTAAATCCAAGAAAGGAACAGATGCTCCAATGAATCGATCAGGTGGAATAATAGAAAGGGGAGGTGTTTCAATTGTCTGGTTGTCATGCATACGTGACAACGAATCAGCCTTGACATTCTCTGTACCAGGACGATAGGAGATGTTGAAATCGAACCTATCAAAGAATAGACTCCATCTGACTTGGCGGGCAGAAAGGGTTTTACAGGCCCTCAAATGTTGCAAATTGCGATGATCGGTGAGGATGGTAATGGGGTGTTTGGAACCTTCCAAGAGATGTCTCCAATTACTTAGGGCATCCTTTATGGCAAGGAGTTCTTTTTCCCCAATGGGGTAATTTTTTTCAGCAGGTAATAATGTCCTAGAGTAAAAGGCTACCGGATGTAGCGGTTCAGATAATGAAGCTTGTTGGGAGAGTACAGCTCCCAAAGCAAAGTGCGAGGCATCTACCTCTAAGGTGAAATAGTAAAGTGGGTTAGGAAGTTGTAGGATTGGTGCGGAGGTGAAACTGAGCTTCAGAAGGTCAAAAGATTTCTGTGCCTGATCAGACCAGAAAAAAGGCGTCTTGCTACTAGTGAGATTGTTTAATGGTTTCACGATCGTAGAGAAATCCTTAATGAATTTTCTATAGTAGTTAGAGAATCCGAGAAAACGTTGTAGAGCCTTCCTGGAGTGGGGAACTGGCCAGGATAATATGCACTGTACCTTCGATGATTCCATCTGTATTCCGTTTGGGGTAATTAGATATCCCAGGAAAGAAATGCTGCGCTGACTGAAAACACACTTTTCAAGTTTGGCATATAAAGAGTGTGTTCTCAATCTGGCCAAAACCCAGCGTACATGTTTGATGTGTTCTTCGGGAGAATCTGAATAGATTAAAATGTCATCCAAGTAAATCACAACACAAACGTCGAGCAAATCTCTGAAAATGTCGTTGATGAAATATTGGAAGGTTGCAGGTGCGTTGCATAACCCAAAGGGCATTACGGTGTACTCGTAGAGGCCATAGCGTGTTTTAAAAGCTGTTTTCCACTCGTCACCAGACCGAATTCTTATGAGATTATAGGCACCCCTCAGATCTAGTTTAGTGAAGATCTTTGAGGTCTGGAGTCGTTCGATGAGTTCCGGAATTAATGGAAGTGGATATCTGTTCTTGATAGTAATGTTATTGAGTGCACGGTAGTCGATAATTGGTCGGAGTGAGCCGTCTTTATTTTTTACGAAGAACATGGCTGCACTCGCTGGAGAGGTTGAAGGTCTGATAAAACCTTTTTTGAGGTTCTCATCGATATAATCCTTGAGGTGTACAAGTTCAGGTTGGGACAATGGATAGATCCGAGCAGTGGGGATCGGTGCATCAGCTATAAGATCTATGGGGCAATCATAGACCCTGTGTGGGGGAAGCAAGTTTGCTTTGGTTTTGCTAAAAACGTCGGCGAAATCATGTAGATAAGGTGGAAGGTCAGGAGGGTAGATCTCTGTGAAAGAGATAGAACAATTAGGATAACAGTTCTCTTTACAGAAAGAGGATTGTAAGGTTAAGGAACTAGTAGACCATTGGATAGTAGGCTGATGAAGACGTAACCAAGGTAATCCGAGTATTATTGGAAATAGAGGTGATTGGATGACATCAAAAATGAGGCTCTCAGTATGACCTGGAGCGCAAGTCACCCAAAGGGGTGAGGTTTGGAATGTGATTGGACCTGTGAGAGAACTGGAACCATCAATGAAAGTGAGTGACACAGGGGGTTGCTTAATCACACAAGGTATTTTATTAGTATCTACAATCTTAGAGTCAATAAAGTTTCCACAGGCTCCAGTGTCGACCATTGCTTCAGTGGAGAAACTTTTTTGCTCCCACTGTAATGTAAGAAGAATAATAATGTAACGATTAGAAATTGTACCAGTGAAATTAAATTTGTTTTTGTGGTGATCTTTACCTTCCGAATTCCTTTTAAGAAGGGGACAGGTGGATACAACGTGGTTAGGAGCAGAACAGTACATACAGAGGTTTTGGTCTCTGCGGCGTTGTTTCTCCGCTGTGCTTAAAGGACCTTTAATCGTACCAAGCTCCATAGGAAGCTCCTTGGGGGGAGATCTGGCTCTCCTGAAAGGTGAAGGAGAAAACGCATTGGCACGTTCAGCTCTTCTCTCTCGAATACGTCGATCTATGGTAATGGACAGTTGCATGAGATCCTCTAGGGATGGTGGAAGTTCTACACGTGCGATTTCGTCTTTCAAAGTTTCTGTCAGGCCTAGCCGAAATTGGTTCCTGAGTGCGACATCTGACCACTGGGTCTCTCGGCACCAACATCTGAATTCAGAAATGTAGTCCTCCACTGGTCTTTTCCCCTGTTTGAGATTTCTGATGGAATTTTCAGCAGTCAACTGTTTGTTGGGATCCTCATAAAGGAGGGACATTTCTGCGAGAAAAGTGTCCAGAGCTCCAAGGAGATCTCCGTGTTCTTCTAGATAGGCGTCGGCCCAAACTCTCAGTTCACCCCTGAGGTATGAGATGAGGGTGAGAATTCTAATCCTATCAGAATAGTAAGTACGGGGACGTAGCTCGAACATCAAGCGACAAGAGCTGATGAATTGCCGGAAAAAAATTCTATCCCCAGAGAAAGGTTCTGGAGAACAGACTTTTGGTTCTGGTCTCTCTCTAACCTGAGCAAGGTTCTGCTGGCGGAGAGCTTCATTTTCAAGGCGGAATTCATTTAAAGAGTTAGTTAGGGTATCTACCCTTTGAGTGAGTCCCAGTAGATGATTCGCTAAATCAGCGGGATCCATCTATGTATATATAAGGTCTGGTTATTCTGTAACGGCTACGCCGTCACCATGAATAGGAGATGAAATGGTAACTACTTATTCTGGAGGATACTCAGATTAAACCACCTGGTTGCTCTATGATGTTAAACAGAGCTCATGGGGTTATTTCATCACAACCTCCTGCGGTATATCTCCTATTGATGGTGTGGTGCATCTACCATAGGTTATTTGAGAATCCTGGGTATATGTCTCAGTCACTACAAATATATGGTATCATGCATTCAAGAACATATCATAGTATGCAATCCAGGATGTAAAGTATTCTGAGTATACAGGCTTGATACAGTCAGCTGTGGGTACTTGCGGTTTAGATGTGACCAGGTGTGCGGTCCCTTCCTGAAGATTGATTAGTAGCAGGAGCAGGATGCCTCTATGGTACTGTAGATTGCGAGCTCTGTGGTCAAGCAGCAGGTCATAGAAAGTAACAGGGTCCGTGGGTAGAACTTGGTGCTGTAACCTGGTGGTCTCCTTACAAGGTGAGGACTCTGTGGGACTCTGGAGGAGGTCTTGGGTTACAGATGGCGGCGAGCGTCAACTACAATAACCAGACGCCGAGCCGTGATCAGAGGAGGTTTAAATAGGTAGCCTGTCGCGGGACACACGCTGGGCGCGCTTCCGCGTTCCAGCGTGGAGCGCAGGATTCGACGGCACGTCGGAAATGACGAGATGAGGAAGCTGGACGGGACGCAGGATTCGACGGCACGTCGAAAGTGTCGATGACCCGGTGCTGAATGGAGCGCAGCTGTCTAGGGATGATACAGCTGCGCTCGTTCTGTATAAAGTAACGCCTATGGTGTTACACTGGAGTCCATACCTCTCTTAATACAAGAAAGGACTTTGCTGGCTTTGGAAACCGCAGCTTGGCATTGCATGCCATTATTGAGCTTATGATCAACTAAAACCCCCAGATCCTTCTCCACTACAGATCCCCCCAGTTGAACTCCCCCTAGCATGTATGATGCATGCATATTCTTAGCCCCCAAGTGCATAACTTTACATTTATCAACATTAAACCTCATCTGCCACATAGTCGCCCAATTAGACAGAGTATTGAGGTCGGCTTGTAAATTGGAGACATCCTGCAAGGACGTTATTCCACTGCATAGCTTGGTGTCATCTGCAAAGACAGAAATGTTACTTTGGATCTCAGACCCAATATCATTTATAAATATATTAAAAAGTAAGGGACCCAACACCGAACCTTGTGGTACACCGCTGATAACCTTGGACCATTTAGAGTAAGAATCATTAACCACAACTCTCTGAATTCTGTCTTTCAGCCAGTTTTCTATCCATTTACAAACCGATATATCCAATCCTGTAGACCTTACCTTACACATGAGCCGTGTGTGTGGAACTGTATCAAACACTTTTGCAAAATCCAAGTATACCACGTCCACTGCCACGCCTCTGTCCAGGGTTTTACTTACCGTATTTATCGGCGTATAACGCGCACTTTTCCCCCTTAAAATCAGGGGGAAATCGGGGGTGCGCGTTATACACCGATGTCATTTTCGTTTACCAATAGGAGGGACGGGGATTGGGCGGGGGTGTCGTTTCCCGCCGTCCCACCTCTCCTCCTGGGACAGCCCGGCGTACTAAAAATATAAAAAAAAGTCCCTTCTCTCCTCTTCTTGCTCCTCCTCCCCCTCCGAGTGTAGCTTCAGATTGGAGGAGGAGAGGAGGAAGAGGAGACTGTGTGGTTTGACCTGCTTTGCGGGCATCCGTGGGGACCCAATCCAGCGCTGTCTTGAACAGGTATCAACATCCGGAGACGTGATCCGGGAGACGTGCGGGAGTACAGACGCCGACGCCGGGTGAGTGGAGCGACTCATGCTGGGACAGGTGGGAGAGCAGAGTATCCCCCCCCACCCATACAGCACTCGCAGGCAGTTTGAAAACTGAGATGTGTCATGTGCTGGGATCTATGTGTCATGTGCTGGGATCTATGTGTCATGTGCTGGGATCTATGGGTCATGTGCTGGGATCTATGGGTCATGTGCTGGGATCTATGGGTCTTGTGCTGGGATCTATGGGTCATGTGCTGGGATCTATGGGTCATGTGCTGGGATCTATGTGTCATGTGCTGGGATCTGTGTAATGTGCGGGGGGGGTGGGCTTTGGTCTGTGAAATGTGCAGGGGGGCTTTGGAATATACTGTAAAAGGGGCTGTGGAAAGTTTTTTTTTTTCCTGAAACTTCCCTCTTAAAATTAGGGTGTTATATGCTGGTGCGTGTTATACGCTGATAAATACGGTACCTCTTCATAAAAGGAAATCAGGTTTGTCTGACAACTTCTGTCTTTCATGAATCCATGCTGTCTGCTGCTTAAATAGTTTATTTCCAGCAAGAACTCATCCATGTGGTCTTTTATTAAACGTTCCAGTATCTTCCCAACTATAGAAGTTAAACTAACAGGTCTATAGTTACTTGGTAAAGACTTTGTTCCCTTTTTAAATATGGGCACCACATTGGCTCTACGCCAATCCAGTGGTACTATTCCCATCATTAATGAGTCCCTAAATATTAGATACAGTGGCTTTGAAATTTCAGAGCTCAATTCTTTTAGGATCCGTGGGTGGATGCCATCTGGTCCAGGTGCTTTATCCACCTTTATTCTGTCTAAATATTTCTGGACCATGTCACTTTTGAGCCATTGTGGATTTGGGGCTGTGTCACTCCCACCCCCATTATGGACATGAGTTTCCCCATTCTCCATTGTATACACAGAGCTGAAGAAAGCATTTAATAAATTTGCCTTTTCTTTGTCATCATTTACCCACTCTAGATTATTTTGTAAAGGGCCTACATACTCAGACTTGACCTTTTTACTATTAATATATTTAAAGATTTTTTGGGGGTTTGTCCTATCTTTTGCAATCTGTCGTTCATTTTGAATTTTTGCATCCTTGATTTCCTTTTTACATGTTCTATTATATTCTTTGTAACATTTAAACGACACTAGTGTTCCTTCGTTTTTATATTTTTTAAAAGCGATTTTCTTATTGTTTATAGCTTTTTTTTAACTTTGACCGTGAGCCACATAGGTTTTATCTTTAGCCTTTTAAACTTATTGCCCATGGGAATATACTTTGCAGTGAGGTTCCAAGGAGTCTTTTTGAAGAATTCCCGTTTCTGTTCTGTGTTCATCGGTGCCAATATTCCCTCCCAGTCCAAGCCCTGGCGAGCAGTCCTCATGCTTTGAAAATTTGCTCTTGAAATTAAGTGTTTTTATCTTTCCTGTATGTATTTCTTGCTTATAGTTTACATAAACTAAACTAAATCATGTTATGATCACTGCTACCCAGGTGTTCCTTTATCTGAACATTAGTAATAAGCTCTGCATGATTTGAGATTACCAGGTCCAAAAGAGCATCATTCCTAGTTGGGGCCTCCATAAACTGGACCATAAAATTGTCCTGAAATAGGTTTTTAAATGTTTTTCCTTTAACTGATCCATTATTCCAGTCATTTTCTGGGTAGTTAAAATCCCCATTATTATCCCCATCCCAGCCCTTGCAGCCCTTTCCATCTGTGCAAGGAGCCGAGTCTCCACCTCCTCATTAACATTGGGTGGTCTATAACAAACTCCAATGATTAACTTTGAACTACGCACATCTGTATGCAGTTCCACCCATAATGCTTTAACTTCATCACACTCTTAATCAACCAGGTCCTCTTTCACGCTTGCATTGAGGTCACTTCTCACATAGAGACAGACCCCTCCACCTTTCCTTTTTACCCTGTCTTTTCGAAAGAGAGTATAGCCAGGAATATTAATAACCCAGTCATGTGAGGATTGAAGCCAAGTTTCAGCAATACCGATTTACATCATAGCTCTCCTTATGCACCAGAGCTTCCAACTCACCTGTTTTGCTTGGAAGGCTTCTGACATTGGTGAACAAACGCTTAAATGTATTGTTACATTTTTCGCTGGTGTTTTTCATATGATTCATATAATTATTAGTAGTGCAAATGGCACTATAATTTCCAATGGCTGTTTGCAACATGGGAACTTTCTTGTCACCTGCCATAACCCCACCTCCATCTATCACCATTCCACTCTCAATGTCTGACCCCTAACTGACCTGTGTTGACACAACGCTTCCTCCCGTTGTAATGCCGGGTGTGCGAGGCGGCGGCGATCTAAATAGGCCTCTTATGATGTAACAGTCCCAGCATGCTCGTTCGTCCCCACTCCTTTACTGACCGGCCGGGCAGCGTGCTTGGATACGAGTCTGGTATGGATTGTGGGGGAACCCCCACGCTGTTTTTTCGGTGTAGGGGTTCTCCTTACAATCCATACCAGACCTAAGGGCCTGGTATGCCCTTGGGGGGGAACCCATGGCGGTTTGTTATTTAAAATTTGGCTTGCAGTTCCCTCTCATTCATAGCAAACGCCAGAATTGGCTGGAATCCAAATCGGATCCCCGTTGCTTCTATGACGCGCTCGCTGGAATGTGCTTTTCCTATTCCAGCAAGTGCGAGATGTCAGCACCATGTCGCCGACAATCAGCCTGAACCCGACGTGCTGGAAACGTTCTCGACGACAGGTACTGTACACTAAACAGCAGTATACAGGCGGTGCAAACAAGACGGGGCCAGATTCATGTAGAATCTGCGGCGGCGTTGCGTATGCCATTTACACTACGCCGCTGCAACTTACTGGAGCAAGTGCCGTATTCTCAAAGCACTTGCTCCGTAATTTGCGGTGGCGTAGTGTAAATGGCCCGATGTAAGGCAGCGTAATTCAAGGGGGGGCTTGTATTTAAATGAAGCACGCCCCCGCGCCAATCGAACTGCGCATGCGCCAGACGTAAAAATAGCCCAATGCTCCAACTCACGTCGGAAAACGTCAAAGCCCTATTTGCGAACGACTTGGGAAAATGACGACGCTGTCCCGAGGCCATACTTAACATGGCATAAGACGAACCTTCGTAAGCTTACCCCTCATATAGCAGGGGTAAGTTTACGCTTACGGAAACGACGACGAGGCGGCGCAAAAACGTTCAGGAATCGGCGTATCAGGCTCATTTGCATAGTCAAATGAGAAATCGACGTAAAGGCCACCTAGCAGCTGGCATAACATTACATTTAAGATCCGAAGGTGTAAGTGACTTACGCCAGTCGGATCTTACCGTAAATCCGGCGTATCATATTTTCTGGATAGAAAACAAATTATACGCCGGTGGGAAATTCAAATTACGCCGGTGTATCTGTAGATACACCGGCGTAATTCTTTTGAGAATCTGGCCCAGGGACTATAGGTTTGTTGTTAAGTAGAATCTGAGCTGGTACATTTTTTAAGTGTAGCTCCAGCCAAATAATAAATTTTTAAGCTTTTTGGAAAACAGGGAAGGGTTATCACCCCCGTAACATTTGTTTTGTTGTCTGTGCACCTGTTCAGAAAATGTCACCTCACTTTCTGTCCCAAAATGTTTTTTTTGTTTTTTTTAGTGAAACAAGGATTGGTGATAATGCATCAGTGGAGAGGAGACACCTTTTTCCTATATTAACTCTTAGGCCGCGTACACACGATCGAACATGTCCGCTGAAACT
Source organism: Rana kukunoris (assembly GCA_029574335.1). NCBI lineage: Eukaryota > Metazoa > Chordata > Amphibia > Anura > Ranidae > Rana > Rana kukunoris. The sequence goes on from CM056060.1 coordinate 53,942,633, forward strand.
GGTCCGCAGACCAGTTTCAGTGGACATGTTTGATCGTGTGTACGGCCTATTGGACCGTTTTCCAGCGGACCAAAGTTTTAAAACATGCTTTAAAACCTGTCCGATGGAAACCTGTCCGTCCGACAGGTTCGATGGTTCGTACACAAAATCATCGGACCAAAAACCTGCGCATGCTCAGAATCAAGTCGACGCATGCTTGGAAGCATTGAACTTTGTTTTTTTATCACGTCGTTGTGTTCTACGTCACTGCGTTCTGGTCTGATTGGATCTTGGTCCGATGGTGTGTACCCCACATCAGACAAGTTCAGAGTTGTCTAATGAAAACGGTCCGTCAGACAAGTCTCATCAGACATGTCTGATCATGTGTACAGGGCCTTACAGCAGAGAATTTCCCTTCCTAGGGGTAGATTTCCTCTCACTTCCTGTTGTCTCCCTCCGTTTGCAAGTAGGAGTCGTTTGTAAGTTGGATGTTTAAAATTAGGGGCCTGTCTATATACTCTGCAGAAATTTGGGCCTTGGGTGTTGGTATTGCCACAACACTGTAAGCCCTCACAGTTAGTCTTGGTAGGCGCTGGAACGCCCTGCTGTGAACTATTATATCAAGAATTGTAATTACATGCCATTGTTCAACAGTGGTAGAAAAATTGGACCTTTTGGTGGTGGTGGTGATGCTGGTACCACAACACTGTAAGTCCTCACAGTTACTCTTGGTGGGCGCTGAAACAGGCCCTGCTGTGAAATATTATATCAAGAATTGTGCAGTGTCCCTGTTGCCTGCAAATAGGCAAAAGCCTTCTCACCCAATACTGTGGTCAAGGCCTAAATGAACGTCCTGAAGCAGGCAGGCTCCCCTTGCGACCCGACTGGTCACTTCACACTGGAATGCTTCACCGTTGGTGCAGGTACGCCTGCCTCTCTCAGACTGGATGTTCCGACTGGTTGTGGATGCCTGAAAACGTGGTGAAATGATCTGGAAGGCAGTACCTCTTCCCTAGGTCTGATCTTTTCCTCTGCCTCATAGAATATGAGAATCTCCTCAGAAGATCAAAATGGAATCTCTCTTTTCCTGCTGTCAGAGCATGCTGGTCTTAGTAGTGGTCTTATTAGTTCTTGTCGGTATACAAGGGGGCCGTGTGGTGAGGGAACTACATGGCCCAGAATCCATTGCAGCTGCTCCTGCAGCTTGTTACAATCCCTTCAATTAAACTGGACCCTTCAATTGGCTCCTCACCTGCCAACAGGAGCACATGGAAGGAAGCAGAGATTGGGTGGATGCCTGTGCAAGCGCTGCTCCCATCACATCAGATTCAGTCAGTAAAGAGGAGTGGGGGGGCTTGGCTTGCGTGCAATCGTGATGGCCGCTTGAGCAGACAGCTCTGACAGAAACCGGGGAAAAATCGTTACCCAGCACCTAGGAAGCCATCACAGGGCACATAGCTCGAGCGGACACTCGATGCTGTCCCACAAGAGGAAGGAGGAAAGGCGCCCTAAGAAGCTCACAGACTTTTTTGAAATGCCAGCGACGATGGGGAAGCCGAAGCAAGATGCCGCCGGCGGAGCTCTTGTACAGCCGCCATTTTACACTGACCTCCCGAATGATAATCGCGGTCCCTGGAACTGTGAGTCTAACTTGGTACAGGCACAGGATTCTCCCCCACACAGCCCGTCCTCACATACTGTAGTCTGGCAAAAGCATGGATGAGGATCGATCCCTAAGCGCAGGCCTCAAGCACAGAGATGGCAGGACCAGATAGGCCTTAATGTTGCATTTTCCATTGCAAACTACCCCACTTTGGGCCAACTGGTCCTCGACACGATGAAGGACATGCTCCTTTCCTTGCAATCATCACTTATCATGAACTTTTCAGTCATGATTAATAACTTTTCAGCGGAAATGAAAGGGCTAGGGGAGAGAGTCAAACATGTGGAATACAAAATGGATAAATATACCACCACTGTAAACGACCTTGTGGTCGCTTACAGAGATCAAGCGGAGGATACAGATTGGATGAAGGCAAAACTTGCAGATCTTGAGGATCGCTCAAGGAGAAACGACCTTAAACTGATGGGGGTCCCTGAATCCATCACCCCGGCTGAACTAGATAAAAATATATTATGGTTGCGCTAAATAATAAATTTGACTAAATGCATGGACGAAGATGTTAATAGATACCAATCAATGTGAAATACAAAGTGCTACTAGTAAAAACGTACACTGTTCATGTTAATATCAAACAAATTTCATAAGTGCAAAGAGAGACACCAAAAAACTCAACAGTGTCTCGAAAACAATATAATGTCCATATATAAAAAGAACATTAAGTGTCCAAAAATGTTTAAAAATTAGTGACCGACTGACCATAGGTAAGAAAACAGATTCCACTGTATCCAAAAGGGAGATAGTCCAATCTCACTGAGTGATCAAGGATAGAGTGCAGGATGTGAAGAATAATAAACTGCTGTCCACCACCACCACAATAGGTGTTTCCTCAGGTGCCACACTCAAGTGAATATAGGAGTGGACCCTTACCAGATATGTTGGACCTCAGGTGGCAAGGTCATAAGAGCTTTGCAGATAAACCTCTGCCGGATTAGCGCAATAAGACAAGTTATCCAGGGTGTTGAGCTCCTCACGATCTCCTTGTCACCATTCCTGGTATGTCCGTCAAAAATTGGTGCGATTCGAGGGTGTTCAAAACAGCCACCCCCACCTTACAGGTGCGGGAACTAAGTGGACCACCACATCAGATGGAGGATATTTGGGCAGAAAACCGTCAACCCCCAGACACCAGGCGGAGAACCCGTGTAGACAGTGGGAGAATATGGGGATATAACAGATAACTTTTATTCTCCAAAACAGCAGTGGAAGGTTAAAAATATTTCTCTTGAATACATTCATTAATTTTCTTCATGTATGATTTTTTGCCTTGCTCTGCATTGGTGCAGCACCTTCTGGCCAGCAAAATACTACGGCTGCACCAAGCTCTATTGGATGCAGGTTGTAGAGCTGTATACTGAGTGTGCACACTCCATATACAGCTCTGCAACCTGCACAGGTTCTCTGTCTGGCGTCTGGGGGTTGGCAGGTTTTCCGCTCCAATATCCTCCATTTGATGTGGTGGTCCACTTAGTTCCCGCAACTGTAGGGCGGTTAGGCTGTTTTGAACACCCTCAATTTGCACCAATTTTTTGCGGAGATACCAGGAATGGTGACGAGGAGATCATGAGGAGCGCATTACCCTGGATACCTTGTCTTATTGCGCTAATCCGGCAGAGGTTTATCTGCAAAGCTCTTATGACCTTGCCACCTGAGGTCCAACATATCTGGTAAGGGTCCACTCCTATATTCACTTGTGTGCGGCACCTGAGGAAACACCTATTTTGGTGGTGGTGGACAGCAGTTTATTATTCTTTACATCCTGCACTCTATCCTTGATCACTCAGTGAAATTGGACTATCTCCCTTTTGGATACAGTGGAATCTGTTTTCTTACATATGGTCACTAATTTTTTTAATTTTTTGGACACTTAAGCCTGGATTCACATACAAAAGCGCATATTTATGCCGCCGTAGTGTATCTCTCTTATGCTATGCCGGAGCAGCTCGGAGAGGCAAGCATGGAATTTACAAAGCAAATGTTCCCAACTCTGCGCCGGCGTAGCCTATATTTCATAGGCGTAAGCCGAAGTAGGTGGAAGTGGGGGTGATCCATGTTAATGAAGCCTGACCCCATGCAAATAATGGGCCGGGCGCCAGACAAGTACTTAAAATGAACTGCGCATGTGTCGGGACATAGACGTATCCCCGTGCGCATGCGTACAACCACGTCAAAACAACTGCCTAATATACGCCGGATCACTGTGAACGCCGTGAACGTAACCTACGCCCAGCTAGCCCCACGTCGGCCCATATTCAAAGACATCCAACGTAAAATACGTAGGCTTGTGTTCCCTGGTCCATACCGCTGCATGGGTTGCGCCTCATCTATGGGAATTAACTTTACGCCGAACATAAAACTTACGCAAACCGATTGAATCATGCGCCGGGCGCAAGTACGTTTGTGAATCGGCGTTTCTCCCTCATTTACATATTTGAATAGAAAATCAATGGGAAAGCCACATGCGTCCAGCGTAAATATGCGCCCACTCTACGCCGGTGTAGGCAAGTTATGTCAGTGGGATGAAGTCTGTTTTTAGGCGTATTTTGATTTGTGGGTCTGGCGCACAGATATGACAGCGTATATTTGTACTTACGCAGCCTATACGTTCTTTCTATATATGGACATTTTATATTGTTTTCGAGACACTGTTGAGTTTTTTGGCGTCTCTCTTTGCACTTGAAATTTGAATGAAATTTGTTTGATATTAATATGAACAGTGTACGTTGTCACTAGTAGCACTTTGTATTTCACATTGATTGGTATCTATTAACATCTTCGTCCATGCATTTAGTCAAATGTATTATTTAGCGCAACCATAATATATTTTTATCCACTTTATTACATGATTATCACATGTTTTTTGTGTTGCAGCTTTTTCTACTCAATTCACTTTATCAATTTTTTTGTATCATTAGCGCAGAATTTACCCCTTTCCACTCCGGCTGAACTGCAAAAATTTGTAGGAAATATGATAGCGACGTTATTGCCCGAGGTGTCCCCAATAGAGCGACTCGGATTGCATCCACCACATCCACAAACCCAAACACCCAGATGCTTCAGTACCCAGAGATTTCCTCATGAAGATCCATTTTTTTCCTACCAAGGAGAAATTGCTGGCGAAGGCGAGATCCCAGCCAGAGCTTCCTGCACCGTACAAGGAGATTCATATGTATGCTGATCTTTCACAGTATACTCTAAACATGAGAAGACAGCTGAAATCGACTACCAAGGCTCAGAACAACCACAAAATCCTGTATTGGTGGAGACACCCTGCCACACTGGTAATCACCAACAATAGAACACCTACTGTTATCTCCAGTCCCCAAGATGGCCTGAAGCTCCTCCATTCTTGAGGCATAATCTGAGCTCTCCAGTGAAGAGAAGAAAAACCTGGAAGGGGCACGATTTAGGAACAACAAGCGTCCGGATTACCGCATCCCTAAAGGGAACAGAACAGCAATAAGGCATTATTTTCCTATTGCAACATGATCCCCTGGTTATCTGTCCTATAGCGTTTTTATTCTTTTGAACACTACACCCACACTTAGTTTGGTCATTATACCCGACTTCTATTGTTTCAGTTGCGTTTGTTTCCACACTCATTTATTATGCCATGGCCGTGGGATAGAGGTTCTGTTTATCGAGTGTCACCCAAGAAGTTACTTGCATTGTGAATACAGATTCCTGAGCTCTATTCAAGTCAGAACGAGATATTATTTCACTTTCTTTGTTTTGGCGCACGGTGCCAGATACGTATTTACCTTGCCAGAACTATGCGGATCCAAGGACTGACCAGCAAGACTCATCACCTAGCCACTTGACGGTAATTTTCTCGGTTAATGAGTATTACAACCCATCACAGTGTCTACTATACCACCACAAGTAAGGAGGTGCGTCCTTCAATATTTGGAGTGCACCAAACAGTTTAGAAAATCAGGCTCCCTTTTTGTATTTTCAGGGGCTAGAAAGGGTTCTAGAGCCTCCAGGCGTACTATAGCGGGCTGGATTAGAGCAGCTATTAGTCAAGCTTATGTGTTAAAGGGGATGGAGCCTCCAGTGGGAATCAGGGCACATTCTACTAGAGCAGTGGCGACTTCACAGGCGGAATGGGCTGGTGCTTCTCCGGAGCAGATCTGCAGAGCAGCGACATGGTCAAGTTTTGCTACATTCGTAAAGCACTACAGACTAGACCTGCTGTCAGCACAGGTCGTAAGGTGCTACAGGCAGTAGTCCCACCCTAAGGAGTCTTTCAGGACAGCATTGCTACCCACCCAGGGTTTGAAGATTGGAAGACTCATCACATGAGGACGCCAGGTAAGATAAGGTATTCTTGTATAACGTTGTCTTGTGTCTCCCCAGTTGGCCGGAGGTATTCTGTAAGAACTGAAGGGCCAGTGGGAGGATGAGGCTTTAAAGATCTGAAGAAGGCTGTGTTTCCTAGAAGGGGAGGAGACGGGATCTCTCTAAGGTGCTGTCCTGAAAGACTCCTGGAAAAGGACGTTACCGGTAAGTAACTCCATTTTTTAATAATTTATTAAAATATTTAAACATATAACAGTATTTGATCTCAACTTCTGATGCATCGGACTACAGGGCAAGCTCTATTTCCATCTGGACTGTGAGGTCTAGCCGCCTTTTGCCTCCCCCCCCCCTCCCCATCTTTTTCCTCCCCCCTCCCCCAGCCTCCAGGTCGAGATATTCATCCCGGTGTACAAGGTCAGCCTTATTCAGACATGCATCTGCACGATTGTATTTTTATTTCTATCTTGCTGTACTAAATATGTTATTTTTAACATGGAAATTTCTCTATTTTGATAGAGCTGAATTGTAAGTGTGGGTCCCAAAATAGCCCCTGAGGAAGCCTTTCTATAGGCGAAATATATTGGGCCGAACACCATCTGGGCTGTGACCGCTCGCAACACGCACTTTATATACAACCGGGATTCACAGCTACCTGGTTTTAATGTCAACCTGACTTTTTGTATTGGTTATAAGATATATTATGTATACTGTTATATGTTTAAATATTTTAATAAATTATTAAAAAATTATTTTTGTATGTAATAATATAAGCACCGCTATAGTCCCCTATCGTCCATACAATATACTCTACTATTTCATGGGATGAGGTGCGACCAATCTATTTTAAGATTTAACCAAGCAGATCCCATTTCCTCTCTTCCCCTTTCACAATGTAATATTAATGTTGACTAATCCCTTTTCTTCCCTACATGAAGTCCAAAAAGTGTTATCATGGTTTGGAGAAGTTTCATACTTCAAGGCAAATGCCTCCAAATCCTCCATCCTAGACATTGAAATTGATGCTGTGACATGTAATTTGCTTCAGCACCACTTCCCTTACACTTGGGCAGGATCCAGCATCCCATATCTAGGCATTCTTCTTACCAGGACCACAAGATCTTTATTCGCATATAACTACCTTCCCCTCAAAAGTAGACTACAAACTGACCTCCACAAGCTGGGTAAACACAAATTCTCTTGGTGGGGCAGACTATCTGCATTCAAAATGATTCACCTTCCACAAGTTCTATACCTCTTTCAGAACCTACCCATTCTGATCCCCACTAGCCTTTTTTAAGTCTTTACAGTCTCTGCTATGCAGCTTTGTCTGGAATGGGAAAATATCCAGGAGCGCCTACTACAAATTGATTAAACATAGAGGGCCAGATTCACGTACAATGGCAGACGGCGTAGCGTAAGCCATTTACATTACGCCGCCACAACTTAACAGAGCAAGTGCCGTATTCTCCAAGCACTTGCTCCATAAGTTGTGGCTGCGTAGTGTAAATGGCCCGGCGTAAGGCTGCGTAATTCAAAGGGGGCAGCTTGTATTTAAATTAAGCGCACCCCCGCGTCGATTGAACTGCGCATGCGCGGGCTGCAAAAATAGCCCAATGCGCATGCTCCAGCTCACGTCGGAAAACGTGAATGAAACCGACGTGAGCGTCGTTTACGTAAATCTCTATTCGCGAACGACTTAGTAAAACAACGTAACCGACGAAAAAACGACGCTGACCCGACGCCATACTTGACATGGCAACTACAGAACTTTATAAACCTACCCCTCATATAGCAGGGGTAGGTTTACGCTTACGGAAATGACGTAAGCGACGGCGGGGCGGTGTAAAAACGTTCGGGAATCGGCGTATTAGACTCATTTGCATAGGCAAATGAGGAGAAATCAACGTAAAGGCCACCTAGCGGCCAGAGAAGTCATTACATCTACGATCCGACGGTGTACGTGTTTTACACCTGTCGGATCTTCACTGTATCTATGCGTAAGTGATTCTATGAATCGCACGCATAGATACCCAGTCAAAAAAACTGAGATACGATGGTGTTTCCTGCGATACACCGTCGTATCTCTTTTGAGAATCTGGCCCAGACTCTATGGAGGTGTAGGCTACATAGGCTTTCAGGATTATTTCTCTGCCTCCATACTGACACAATTGAAGGAATGGTTTAACTCTGCTCCTTCAACAATGTAGGGAAACATTGAAGCCACTTATTGCAACCAGAGTCCAACAAATCTATGGTTGTTTAGCGCCCAATTGGGGATTAAAATCCCGACTCGCTTGCCTCCCACAATAGAAATTTCCATTTAAAATGTGGCTTAAACTTTTGGCATCCGCGAACCCAAACGATCCAAACATTAGTGTAAGTATCCCTTTCCAAGTGTTGCACGTTCCTCTTGATTATTGGGGCAGGATGGGCATTAAATACCTACATGACCTTTACACTGAAGGTAGCCTCAAGTCCTTCCAGACCGTCCAGTCAGAATTTGAGTTGCCTTAAACAAGCTACTTCCAATATTTACAAATCAAACTTTGCCTACACAGCCTATGCAACACACGACGGCACCTTTACGCATCGGCATGGGCCTTCTTGACCTCACCAGTACCACAGAAAAAAGGAATTACCCTATTTTAAAACATGTTCCAACAATAACACACCTCTTCCCATCTACATGAAACAGACCTACAGCAATCATTCACGCCAAGTCAATGGAACATTGCATGTAAGGCTAATCAATCAGCTTCTCTATGGGAACTGTCAGTTAAAATAACCCTACGCTGGTATCATACACCAGCTGTGTTGTCCAAATTCAACCCCCAAACCTTTGACAAGTGTTGGAGACAATGTGGGACACACTGGAGTTGCCCCAAACTCACCACTTATTGGGCCAATATATTCAGTAAAATTTCAGAATTGACAGACACAGGTACCACTAGACCCAGCCTTGGGGATTGATAATTTCCCAGCCAGCCTCCGGAGTACTATCACCCACTTACTCTTGGCCGCTAGATTGTCAATCACAAGGAAGTGGAAAGATTCTCGCCCACCGTCCGTTATTAAAGTTATAGACCTGACCAACCTTCATAATACCTATGAGCGAATGCTGGCATCTTCCTTGGGTTCTATGCACACCCACACTGTTCGCTGGGCTCCTTGGAACTTCTGGTATGACAATATTCGAATAATTCATTCACGTTTATTTATCTTTAGGAATGTATTTCCACGTTGGTGTGGGGCAGCCCCTCACGCTGTGAGTCTCCTAGGGGGTGTCTGGGAGAGGTGTGCCCTCCGTATCTACTGTTATCTACTGTTATTGTTATGGTTTGACTCTATACAATAGTATATCTTGGCACACACAAGCAAATGTTTGCTATATTTATATTATCTGGCTTCTACTTATATCTCTGTATTCACAGATATATACGGTTTAACTCACTGTATGATGTTATCGTACTGTCTTATCTATTTCTGTATGATTTTCAAACAATAAAAATTATTGAATGAAAAAAAAAGAAAGAGGAGTGGGGAATATCCCCTGAAAAGCTGACAGGCGCACTCTCCTTGTCTAGAGAGCCTGTGTAATCACGGTGGCTGCTTAGCAAGGCCGCTGGTATAGTGAGGCACCCGCTTCACTTGATATGATAAACTCACACATTGTACCTAAATGTATAAGTAGATCATTATTAATTTGACACCAGACATGCCTAGGCTATAATGTACAGCAGGCAAACTGGTCACATTCATTCTTTTCATAATACTTTGGTTGTTGGATTATAAAATATGGTTGTCCTGAAACCATAAAAGTGATACTAAAGTCTTGTTAATTTTTGTTTAAAGATAACAGACATGTTATAATTACCTACTCTGTGTAGTGGTTTTGCAGAGCAGCCCAGATCCTCCTCTTATGTCCCCTGCCAGCGCTTCTGCCCCTCCCCTCTGCTGAGTGCCCCCACAGCAAGCAGCTTGCTATGGGAGCTCCTGAGCCAAGATGCTACTCTGTGTGTCCATTCAGACACGTAGTCGTGGCCCAGCCCCGCCCCCTCTCTCTCCTCATTGGTTCACTGACTTTGATTAACAGGACTGGGAGCCAATGGCACCTGCTGCTGTCTCATCCAATGAGGAGAGAGAGAGTATCGGACAGCCAGGCTTCCTGTGCAACATCGCTGGATCAAGAAGGGCTGAGGCGGATTGCTGCATACAGAAGGTTTTTTATCCTAATGCATAGAATGCATTAGGATAAAAAAAAATAAACTCTGCCTTTAGTACCACTTTAATGTTTTTAGTAAAATTACATTAACATTAAAGGAGAAGAAGCAAGTAACGGAGGGCTGGGGCATGACCATGTGCAAGGGAGCCTGCACAGGGTTAAGTTTTGGGGGAGGTAGTGGAAGACTGGTAAAAGTTAGTTGTAGGGGAGGAGCAGTATAAGAACGGGAGGCAGGGTCTTGTGGCACAGTCGGCAGGAAGACAGAAAATCCGGGGGTGGTTTCTGACAAATTGGCTAAGAAGGTGATGCTAGGTAGTATGGGGGGCCGTTTGCAGAGAAACCCGTTGGGGGTGGTACTGAAGAAGGAGCCAAACAAGTTCTGCCTCATTTACCACCTTTCTTTCCCAAAGGCTGGGTCGGTGAACGATGCTATTGATCCAGAAGTGTGTATGGTGTCTTACACATCGTTTGACGCTGCGGTGAGCTGGGTACGGCTTTATGGTCAAGGGGCGTTGATGGCGAAATCAGACATCGAGTCGGCATTTCGCCTGCTGCCGGTACACCCGGACAGTTTTTAGCTGTTGGGATGCGGTTGGCAGGACAAATTTAATGTGGTTCGATGTCTGCCCATGAGCTGCTCCATTTCCTGTGCCATGTTTGAAACGTTTAGCTCGTTTTTGGAATGGGTGGCCTAGGATGTGTCGGGATTGGATTTGGTCATCCATTATCTGGATGATTTTTTGTGTGTGGGGCCTCCTTCCTCCAGTGTGTGTGCGATTCTCCTTTCCATGTTGCAGCACATTGCGGGCCATTTTGGCGTGCCGTTGGCAGCTGACCACTGAGCTCGGTTTCCTGGGGATCATGATCGACTCCAAGCTCATGGAGTGTCGGCTTCCGGGGGACAAGGTGGACAATCTCAGGCTTGAGATTAGGGGGTTGATGGGGTTAAACAAGGTGCAGCTCTGGAAGTTACAATCCTTGTTAGGAAAGCTGAATTTTGCTTGTCGGATCATTCCAATGGGGAGGGTGTTCTGCCGACGGCTGTCGGCAGCTACCGCGGGGGCTCGTGCCCCCTGACCCATTTCATTAGGCTCACACGGGAACTCAAAGAGGATCTCCTGGTCTGGCATTCGTTTTTGGAGACTTACAACGGGCGTTCACAGTGGATGGAGGGACCGGTGAGTAACTGTGACTTGGACTTGGCCATGGATGCGGCCGGGTCGATGGGGTATGGGGCCTTCTTTCAAGGGCAGTGGAGTGCTGAACCATTGCCCAGGTCGTGGGTAGAAGCTGGGTTTCTCCGGATCTTGGTTCTGTTGGAATTGTTTCCGGTGGTCCTGGCGATGGAATTATGGGGCGAAATGTGTAGGAATTTGAAGATTAGGTTGAATTGTGACATGGGGTTCGTGGAAGTCATCAACCAGATTTCCGCTTCTTTCCTGCCAGGGGTTCGGTTGCGCCACTTAGTCTTGAGGTGTTTGCGGTTTAACATTTTTCTTTATGCTGTAATATCCCGTGAGTTGACAATACACTGCTGATTCCCTGTCTCGTTTCCAGTGGGACAGGTTCAGGGAGCTGGCTCTGTCGGCGGAGATGGTCGGGGGTTCCTTGCCCAGGGTGGCTGTGGGAGATTGCCTTGGAATCATTGCGGGATGAATTAGGCGGTCGGTGAGTGGGTCGACCTGGGCGGCATATTCCAGAGTGTGGAAGGAGTGGGGTAACTTTAAACACCTGGCAGATGCCGAGCTGGGGAGGCAGAGATAGGGTGGGTGGTGGTTTATTTTGTGTCTCGACACATGGAAAGCGGGGGGGGGGTTAGTGTCTGCTCTGGATAAGAAACTGGCAGGTTTAGCCGTCCTATTTAAGCTTCAAGGCCTGACTGATTTCACAAAGGGTTTCTGGGTGAAGCAAGCAGTAAAGGGGTAGCGCAAGTGTCATGTGCGGAAGGATGCTAGCAGACCGGTATAGTTTTCCATCCTGCAAGCCATTTGCGGAACTTGTGTTCCTCAGGTTTTGAAGTGTTATTAAAGCCGCTTTTTCTTTGGCATCTTTTGGGGAATTTAGGGTAGGGGAGTTGGTTAGCCCATCAAGGCGGGTGGATAGAGGGTTGATGTCTCAGGACGTGGTGACCTGGGGCGACAGGGTGGTGCTATGGTTACGGCGGTCAAAAACAGATCAGGCAGGAAAAGGGGCAAATGTTGAGCTGTATGCGCTGCAAAGTTCTGAGGTTTGACCGGTAAAGGGTGGTCCGGGAGTTCTTGGACGTTCATCCGCTGAAGAGGATCATTTCTGGTGCACGGGGATGGTTCCTGTCTATCTAGATTCCAATTTGTAACTATTTTTAGTGTCTTTGATGGTAGGCAATTTGCTTTACACTCCTTCCGCATCGGGGCGGCTACGGAGGCTGCCCAGTGTGGGTTGGATGAGGCTGCTGTAAAGAGGATCGGTCCGTGGGAATCCAGGAGATTCCGATCTTATGTGCGACCGCACATGTTGATGGATTGAAAAGGGAGTGTGGGTTTTTTCTGTGTAGAGGGGTATGTTGGCTGATGACTTCTGTTGGGCGTTTCTGGGTGGTGTTCAGTGTGGTTATTCCCTTTATTGTTAATTTTCTTTTCAGATGGATGTCGTGTACTCCTCATCTGGATCTTGGTGCATTCTTATGTCTTTTGGGGGACCAGGAGAGCAGATGTGCGGCCGGATGGGAGGCAGTTGGGCATCTCTAGACAGGAGGCATGTATCAGGTGGCTGGGGATGCCGGGTATGGTGTGGAGTAAGGTGATGCCAGAGGTATGGAGTGTTGTGCTCGCCCCCTCCCTTGGACTACAGGAGAGTCAGGACGCTCTCTACATTGCAGATAGAGAAAGGAGCTTTGTGTTTGTGGGCATCTTGACTCTCCCGTAGTCCAAGGGAGGGGGTGAGAACGACACTCCACACCAGGTAGAAAGCCTTGCATTACTCCTTGTCTGGAGTTGCAGTCAGAAGAACAGGAAGTGAGGATTCCTCAGAAGAAATAAGGACATTTAAAAGCAAAATTGAAGGATGAGGTAAGTGAAGGAGCACTGCACGAATGTAATAGAAGCTATTTAGGAAAAAAAAATTGTACCTTTACAACCCCTTTAACTAGATGACTGAGTAAACACCTTTCTTGTTTTCTTCATCTTGATCAGGCCTCAAAAGACATATTCTCAGTTTCATATTTCTAATGAAAGATATGAGTGTGCAGTAGCAGTGAGCTGTTCTGATTTCCTTTCTGAGATTTTGAAGATGGTGCTGTGATTATTGTGGTATTTCACATCAGTTTTTTGTAACCCTTCCAGATGTTCGATGCGGCTGTCTAGTGTGTTAGATACCAACAAGGAGGAGTTGCTAAATTATGTTTGCAGGAAATTGGGCAGAGTTTAAGAATGCTGCAAGGGTGCTAATAGGAATAACTATTTACTCCTTTAAAATGATATGTTGATGTGTATATTTGTACTGACTTCTTATATGCCTTAATCCTTATTTTTCTATATGCCTTAGGCCCCTTTCACATGAGCGGACAAACGGTCCGCTAATTACAAGTCCGTTTACGGACTTGTAATGTGTCCCTATGGGAGCGGATCCGTTAGCGGATGATGCATCCGCTAACGTCCGCCTAAGATCCGCGTCCGTCTGGATCCTTTTTGTGGACGGAAGAAAACCCTATTTTTCTTCCGTCCGGTGGATCGGATCGGATGCAAACGGACAGACGGTCAGTTTCCATTCGATTCCCCATAGGGGATAGCGGAGGAGAGACAGGGCAGTCCCTGCATAGTGTGCAGGGACCGCCCTGTCCGCCGACAACTGAGCGGGACCCCCCGCTGAGCCAACGGACACACACGGAGCGGACCGAAAAACGGACCGCTCCGTGTGAAAGAGGCCTTAATCATTTAGATTTGTACCATTATTTACATCTTTAATAAAAGTTTGTAAACAAAAAAAAAGAATGCTGCAGGGGCCAGCCACTGATTAGAAAATATATTTCAGTCTTAGAATTTCTCACTCTTCTGCTGTTATGTAGCAAGTAAACTATCAAAAAAGAAAATATATCAGAGGGAAGGATGAGTGTAGTAATGCTGGCAGAACTGCTTGCACATGGAAAGATCTAGGGCCAGATTCTTGTAGATCGGCGCATATTTATGCAGGTGTAGCGCATATCAGATGCGCTACGCCAACATAACTTGGAGAGACAAGTCCCAAAAACGATCTGCGGCGACTGGTCAAAGGCAAGCTGGCCCAGATAAGTCGGCATGCCAGGGGCACTGGAGGGGGTCTACCCTGTCTGATCCGGCTGACTGAGAAGGAGAAAGTCGTTGCCTGCTACCTTCAGACGGAGCAGATGGAGGGAGTCGGGTGCTACGATTCAGGTGAGCCAGCCTTGAGGACCGGTTATTTTTTTTCCAATAGCTGGTGTGTAGCATGTGAGGGGGTGGAAGGGAACATGTGACAAGTGTGTGGGTCCAACAACATGTGCATCTTTTGTGTCATCCACAGATGTGCAGGAGGGAGCGGGCCATCTGATGCTGCCAGTGGCCGTCCCCCAACCATGCTGTTCCTATGGCTGACCCCCTGGGAAGTCAAGAGGCCTTGGTGGAGGAGAGTGCACAGACCACAGCGCAGGAGGTGGTTGAGGAGGAGGTGGTCTCTATTGGCCAGGAGGCGCATGGTTTTCCAGGACCATCGCAAACAACCATCCCCATCATCTCCAGCCCCTCAGGGTCCCCCCCCCAACCTCTCCAGTCCCTCCAGTAACATCCCCCTCATCTCCGGCCCCTCAAGATCCTCCCCCTATGCAAGGGCCCCAACCACTCCTGTGCCCAGGAAGGCGACAAGGAAGACAAGGGGTGTTCCTGACTTTCTGCAGGAACAGCTGGCCAGGCAGCAGGACCAGCAGAGCCGCCATATGTCTGTAGTAGTGGGTGAGATGAAGCGCCTGGCAGACAGCCTGGCCTCCTCGGGTCCTTTAACGGATGCCATACAGGATGTCACTGGAAACTCCGCAGCAACTGTCACCAGCCTCGGGGAGCTACAGACGACCACGTCTGAACTTGTGGGGGAGGTCAAGGGCCTAAGAGTTGCCGTACAGGCCCAGACAGCTGTGTTCACCTTTGAACGTTAAACACACACATTCATCATGGCACACGGACAATGCATGCATGCAAGCAGTGGCCTTGGAGGCCATGCAGGCAGCCAGGGAGGGACCTGGGGATGCTCCTCCACCTGATGCCCCCCCCACCTGATGCCCAACCCCCCCGACTGAGGCTCCCCCAGGCAACTGAGGGCCAGGAGCCTGGGCACCAGGCGTAGCCCGCGCCAGGGCAAGTGATTTATATTTATATCTACATTTTTGCTCTGGTGAAGAGATTTTTATGTTTTTTTGCTCTGGTAAAGAGTTTTATTTTTTTGTTTTGCTGCACACGGACAGTAGTGCAGGCTACAGTGTGAATGGTGTGTGAATGTGGGGGGGGTGGCACTCCTGCCAGTAAGGGGTGTCGCCCACGGCCATTGTGGATAAGTTCTCCTCACGGCCGTGTGAATGACGTATGAATGGACAGCGACGTCATTTGGGCCTTGGCGCGGCGTTGCTGCTCCCAAGTCCTACATTTTGGAGTTGGGCTAATCCAATGTGATGTGGATGTAGTGTGTGTGATCTAGGGACCACAGTGGTGTGCATGGATGCATTGTCCGTGTGCCATGATGAATGTGTGTGTTTAACGTTCAAAGATTCATTCCATGAGGCATAATCAAAATATACTTAAATATAAAACTATGACATAACATTTTACAATATAAAGAAAAAGAATATTGAACACAGGATATAACCATGTGGATTACAAATTCGTAGATATTGAAACAAAATCCTTGGAGTCGCCTATGCGTTTCGCCGTTTGGGCTTCTTCAGGGCGAAAAAAATAGGATTTTTTGGGAGAGAATACAGATTTTGTTGTATAATCTGAAACAATATATATATATATATATATATATATATATATATATATGACATTAGTACAATATTGGGATTTTATAACTACTTAAACCAAAATAATACAAAGAGAACATAATTGAAAAACTGAAAAATAAAAGTCATGAAAGAAAACAGTTACATGTATACATACTGTATATAAATACAGTGTGGCTACATCACCTATTGCATCACAGTGAGTGTATTCATCCATAAGATTTAGGACAGCGATATAGTGCCAAAATATTCAAGTATGAACAGAGTCACTTAATATGACATAGTGGAAGAATCCAATACGGAGAGAAAATGTATTTTTCAGTGTAACTTGTTGTTGACAAGATTATGTAAGATTCCCTTAAGTAAAGAGGAACAAAGAGTGAAAGGAGCAGAGCCAATTAAGTTTTTGGAGGAAACTGCACATAATGAGGTTAAATAGAAAATATATGCAGTGTAGAGATAATAGGTATTGCCAAAACAAACACCAGTAATCCAAATGGTACCGTCAATAATGGTAGTCCCTGGGTGCCAGGAACCAAATACTGCATCAAGCCACTAAGATGGATTCCAGGGGCTCTGCCGTATTAACAGCAGTTGGAGATAAGTCCCTATTTCTATAGAGGAAGGTATGCAGAAAGAAAAAGAGGGGTGGATCAGTAAAGGGATCTATCAACTCGTATGTGTACCCATACATTGTTATGCCCATCTTCCCAACAGAGGGGCATGTATTTGCTATAGCAGCTAAATGTACCTGGGCAATCCTATAGTGGCGTTATGGCTGGGGCCAGAGTCAAGCAATCAAGCAGGTAAAGGATCGAAAACGTAGTTTGAAAAAATCACTTAATATCAACAATGTGACCTGCACCGGCGACAAAATGCTAGGGAGAGGCGAAAGCAAACACATACCGTTACATTGCTATTCACTAACGTAGGAAAAGAAAAGTACTTACTGCCGAAAACGCCTCGTCTGTATATGCCCCAGGGTCACAACCTGTGTTGTGTACACCATGGGCTCTGTCCGCTGGGTTTATATAAGCCGCGCGTTGAGCGTGATGGCATCATTGCTTTGCACCACTGCCGCGCGTTGAGCGTGATGACGTCATCGCTATGCGCCACGCCAGCGGCGGCGCATAAACAGCAGGACAGATGAAAAGAGGGAAGCGGGCGTGGCATTTAGCCTAGTGCAGCCGCATCTACCACTTTGGATTGGTCGGGGAAAGCTTTGTGTGTCCAAGTATTCAGACAAATTGCAGGCCGTGCCGCGTATACACACCACGCCCACATAAGTACGCAGGCGCCTGACCATGCAACGTAGCGATTGCAAAACACCAGTGTCACTTACAGCGGCGAGTACTTCACCGTCATGGGCAGGACAACAGGGAATGCCCCATCACTGTGTGTATTACGCCTACCCAGGCATACTATCAGATAGCCCTTAACAGTGACAGTAAACAGAACAGGGACAAGGTATCTACCTGTTTCATGACATAACATCACGGCCTCATAAAGCTCCAAACCACCCATAAAGCACATCAGGGGTGCAGAAAGACATCCAAGACCCCAGTCATACACATTGACATTGTATCTAGCCATGAGGCATCAGCCGTTCACACGGCATATATAGAGTGCATGGAAGAGGCCAAAGTGGCCGTAAAATACCATATATAGAAGGTAAGTAAAAAAAAAAAAAAAAGACTTTTGCTAAAGAGATATATGTTGTTAACACTGCTAATAAAAGAAAAGGTAGTAATAAAATAGAAAAATTAAATTAAAAATTTAAATTTGGGTAGATGGAATACATAATGGGTAATGCAATGGTGTTTCGCCACACTTGTACAATATAGAGCATATAACTTCCACACGACACTCTAAAATATTTACATAGAGAATAGGTTAAAATTCTTCCTAATTAGCATTATACTAACATGGGGGTGAAATAGTATTAATAAGAGATGATCTATCAAAATAAGGACTGTCTACATAATTGACAGCCAGTGTTTATACAACTCTCCTGTTAACAATCATAGGGAATGTGTCTTGCCAGTCAATCCTGTCCCCAAAATAATTGGGGTCTAGTCTGTATAGCAAGACGAGGGTTATCACAACTGTGAAGAAAATAGACTTTATTCTGGATTTTCTCAGACTCTGTTTGTTTTTTTAAGAACCCCTGGACCGATCTGGGTGAAATTTGGATATGTTGGTCCCCCAGATCGGGGCTATCAGGAGATATGTAATGGCAGGGATACCTTGTGTGGAAGAGGGGTGTTCTAATGTTGGGAAAATTAGGGTGCTCTCTACCTGGAGATAATTGGTTTATTCCTTAAACTGATCTCAATATCTCAATGTGTCATGTAAAGGATCTTTAGTCTGTCTTTCAAGAAGTGTTCATTGTGTGAAGTTCTATTGTTTAGCAGGTGAGAAGTTTTAAAACACCTTGTCTGGGCAAAGGACCAGTAATTACCTCATGTGGATTCTACCGGAGGCAGCCGTCTGTCTCCTACAATAGGTTTCTTGAAAGGGGCCTCGTTAGTAACACCATTGTATGATGATGTGGGAGGAGGATGTAATTGTATATCTGATTACATCAAGTATTTATTTTGCTGTGTATAAGTAACCTGTCTCTCAATAAAGCATGATATCTGGACACCCTTCATGAAGTCTTGGCTCATGCTTGGGGATGGGGAACACTCTAACCATCCGGAAGAATCATCTTGGGAGACGGAAAGAAGGCCGCAGTACCCTAACCACTGCAGGACTTAACAACAACTATGGTAGATCCTTGAGAGGGCAATACATAGGGTTCATGGGTCAGATTATAAATCATGGACTCGGATGGATTAGGTATTTAGAAAGGGTTTGAAGCTAATGGCTTCATTTAAGCCCGGAAAGTGATTGGCCCTGAGGTGGTATATCCATTTGGTCTCACATTGTAACACCCTTTGGTCATAGTTGCCTCTCCTAGAGTCCTCTGGAATAGATTCCAGGGCAGAAAAGTTAAAAGTGGAGGGTTCATATTTATGTAAATGCAATATGATGACCCATTGTGGTGTTGAGGCGGCCACTAGAGACATAATACATATGATCTTTTATTCTCTTCCAGAAGGGGCGTATGGTTTTCCCCACATAGAAGCTGCCGCATTGGCATAGAATAATGTAGATGACCTTTGGTTTGGCAGGTGATATGTTGCCGTATTTTATGGACTTGACCATTTTGTAATCGAATGGTGGTTCCTTCTATAACATTATCACAAAAAAAGGATTTTTAATAACAGCTTACCTGTAAAATCCTTTTCTTGAAGTACATCACGGGACACAGAGCGCATAGTCATTACATATGGGTTATATGGGTACCTTCAGGTGTGGACACTGGTGTAATCAACTTCACAGGAAGTTCCTCCCTATATAACCCCCTCCCACTGAGAGTGCTTCAGTTTTGTAGCAAGCAATTTCTCCGAGGTTACACAATGTTCCCCAAAAGAGGGGTGGGAGCTCTGTGTCCCGTGATGTACTTCAAGAAAAGGATCTTACAGGTAAGCTGTTATTAAAAATCCTTTTTTCTTTATCGTACATCACGGGACACAGAGCGCATAGTCATTACATATGGGATGTCCCAAAGCAATGCTCCATGAAGGGAGGGAGACCGTAAGGCCAAAATTAGCCAAACCGAAAATATATCAGGAGGTAAAAAATAGCTCCACCAACAGAAAAAAAAGGGGGCGTGAACCGGGCCAGAGGATTCTATACTGCTGCCCGTAGGACCGCCTGCCCAAATGCTGCGTCCGTAGCTTTTGTGACGTCCAACTTATAAAATTTAGTAAACGTATGTACGGAAGACCAGGTTGCCGCTTTGCAAACCTGTGCCATAGAGATCTGATGGTGTGCCGCCCAAGAGGCACTCATGCCCCTCGTAGAATGGGCCTTAACTGATAAGGGAGGTGGAACGCGCTTTAGACCATAGGCCTGAAAAATCAGCTGCTTAATCCACCTAGCCAAGGAAGACTTGGCAGCCGGCTGACCCTTCTTGGGGCCATCCGGGAGAATGAAAAGCACATCTGTTTTCCGAATCTTTTCTGTAGCCTTGAGATAAACCCTCATGGCTCGGACCACGTCCAAAGTAAGAAGCAATCTTTCCTCTCTGGACTGGGGAGTAGGAAAGAAGGATGGTAGGACTAGGTCCTGATTCCAGTGAAAACTGGATATGAACCTTAGGAAGGAAAGAAGGCGTAGGCCGCAGAACCACTCTGTCCTTATGCAGAATAAGGTATGGCTCCCTGCATGACAAGGCTGCCAGCTCGGAGACCCTTCTGGCCGAAGCCATAGCCACCAAGAAAACCAACTTTCGGGTTAGCAGCACAAGAGGGATTTCTGTCAGAGGTTCAAACGGCTGCCTTTGTAAAGCTGACAAGACCAGATTTAAATTCCAGGGGCAGAGGGGAGCTCTAATAGGGGGATTCACATGCAAGACCCCCTGCAAGAAGGTTTTCCCAAGCGAATGCGTGGCCAAAGGCCTTTGAAACCATATCGATAAGGCAGACACCTGCCCCTTTAGAGTACTAAGAGCCAACCCCTTGTCAACGCCAACCTGGAGGAATCGCAAGATCCTGTCAATAAAAAACTTGCGAGGATGCCCTCCTTGAGACTCGCACCACTCCACATAGGTCCTCCAGACTCTGTAATAGATATTTCTAGAGACTGGCTTTCTAGCCTGAATTAACGTAGATATGACCTGGGCTGAGAGGCCTCTGCCCTTAAGAATTAGGGATTCAGCCGCCAAGCCATCAAATTTAGCTGCTGTGAAGCAGGGTGGTAGATCGGGCCCTGCGACAGCAGATCTGGGCGCAGGGGGAGTGCCACGGTGCCCCTACTGACATCCTCACGATGAGTGCGTACCAAGCCCTTCTGGGCCAGGCTGGGGCCACCAGGATCACCGGCCTGCGCTCCACCCTGATCCTTCGTAGAAGGCGGGGAATCATCTGTAGTGGAGGGAACGCATACAGGAGAGAAAACTGGTGCCAGGGGCAAACCAACGCATCGGTCCCGTAGGCCGAGGGGTCCCTGGCTCGGGATACGAATTTGTCCAATTTCTTGTTGAATCTTGTTGCCATGATGTCCCCATCGGGAACTCCGAATCTTTGGCAAATCTCTTGTAATACCTGGGGGTGAAGAGACCACTCTCCCGGGAGTAACTGTTGACGACTCAAAAAATCTGCTTGAGAATTGTCTATCCCTGGGATGAACACTGCTGAGATGCAGGGTACATGGGCTTCGGCCCATGAAAAAATCAGGTTTACTTCCCTTTGAGCCGCTAGGCTCTTTGTGCCCCCCTGGTGGTTTATGTATGCCACCGCCGTGGCATTGTCGGACTGTATCCTTACTGGCAGACCCTGCAGGGGGAGAGTCCAGGCGACCAGGGCCAACCGAGCAGCTCTGATCTCTAGGACATTGATGGGAAGCAGACTTTCTGCCTCTGACCACTGTCCCTGCTGGGTCAGTTTCCTAAGATTGCCCCCCAACCTGTTAGGCTGGCATCTGTGGTTACTATTTTCCACGTGATGGGGCAAAAGGTTTTCCCTTTTGACAATTTTTGAGGGATCAGCCACCAGTACAGGCTGCGCTTGACCCCTGGGGAAAGAACTAATGGACGGTCTAATGCCTGTATGGACTTGTTCCAAGCAGAGAGAATAGCTGCCTGAAGAACTCTGGTATGGATCTGGGCATAGGGCGCTGCTTCGAAGGCGGCCACCATCTTTCCCAGCAGTCGCATGCATAGGCGAATAGTCGGCTTCTTTTTGCCTAAGACTATTTGAATCGTTTGAATCAACGACCTGATCTTCCCTTGAGGTAAAAATACCCTCTGGCATTCTGTATCTAACCGAAAGCCTAGATATTCCAACTGTCTTGTGGGTTGTAACCTTGATTTTTCTTGGTTCATAATCCACCCAAATTTTTCTAGATGCCGCACTGTGCGGACTACTGCATGATTGAGGTTGGAAGCTGATCTGTCGATAACCAGGAGATCGTCCAGGTATGCCAGGACCAAGATGCCTTCTGTCCTTAGGACGGCTAGCACCGGGGCTAACACCTTTGTGAATACCCGCGGAGCTGTTGCCAACCCGAAAGGGAGGGCTACGAACTGGAAATGACTTTGATCTATCATAAAACGAAGAAACTTGTGATGTGCTGGGTAGATCGGCACATGCAGACACGCATCCTTTATGTCTATAGATGCTAGAAAGTCGCCTTGATGCAGGCTGGCTGTCACTGAACGTATGGAATCCATACGAAAGGTCTGAATCTTTAGAAAGCGATTTAGGCGTTTGAGGTCTAGGATAGGCCTGACGTCGCCACTGGGTTTTGGTATAATAAAAAGGTTGGAGTAGAATCCCAGACCCCTTTCTTGGGTTGGTACTACAATTACTCCTTGGAGCAAGAGGCGGTCCAACGCCTTTACGAGAGAGGCCCTCTTTAACGGGTCGCTTGGAAGACTTGACCCCTGAAAATGAGGAGGGGGGATTTCTCGAAACTCTAGTTTGTAGCCTGTGGCTACCACGGACCGAACCCAAGAGTCGGGATTCTGGCCTTCCAGACTTCGGAGAAAAACTGAAGTCTTCCCCCCACCCAAGAGAGTGGGGGCGCCCCTTCATGAATCTGACTTGATGACTGGTTTAGCCGGCTTGCGAGACCAGGGCCTCTTGTTTGCCGCGGCTTGTCCCTGTGGGCGGCTATTAACTGCTGAACGCCCGGGAGGCTGTCGATACTGACGGGAAGTCGAAGGGGCCGAGCCTGCAAGGGCCTGTCGTTTAAACGCGGGCCCACGCGGTCTTTTCTTGACCGGTAAGGAAGAACTTTTACCACTTGATATGGTCTGGATATATTTATCTAGGTCTTCCCCGAATAGTCTTCCCCCATGAAAGGGAAACCCTGCTAAAAGCTTTTTGCAGGGTGCCTCTGCTGACCAGTTCTTTAGCCACGAAAGACGACGCATGTGAACCACCAGCAGAGATAACCGGGATGCCTGTTGAATAGAGTCCTTAATAGCATCTACTGCAAAGCAGAGAGCCCTAGGGAAATCTGCTAATTCACGAGTTTGCTGAGCCGGCATGTCCTTTAATATCTGTTTTGCCTGATCCTTTAAGGCCTGACAAACGCCAATGGCTGCCACCCCTGGCTGAACCATGGCACCTACTGTGGTGAAAGAAGCCCTCAGTAGGGTCTCTAATTTTTTGTCGACCGGATCCTTGAACATCTGGACATTTTCAACCAGACAGGTCAGGGATTTATTCACGCAGGAAATGGCCGCGTCCACTGTGGGGAGCCCATTTCTTTAAAAATTCCTCTTCCATAGGATAGAGAATAGAGAACCTCTTAGGAGGGATAAAGATCCTATCAGGTCGAGCCCAATCCTGGTAAATCACGCCCCGCATAAGGGGGGGAATCGGAAAAGACACACAAGTTAATGGAGCCTTTAAAGAACCCAATGAGGATACCACAGGGGCTACTAGTTCTGGCACTGGAAGTTTTTAAAAGCAGTGCGAACTATATCGGTCAAAGACTGGATCCACAGGCTCTCCGCTTGAGAGGCCGAAAAATATTCATCTACAGTGGAACCCTCCATGTCTGAACCTTCGGGACTTGGGTCTGCTTGATCCCCTTGTGGGTCCCGTTCCTCCGAAGAGGAGACCTCCGCATCTGAAAACACCAAACTAGGTGAGGGGGATCTAGCCCGTTTGCTGCTTGGCAAAAGGCGGGCAAACAAAGCAGTTAACCTTTTCTCTAGCCCACCCAGGGTGGTCGCTAGCATTTCTTCCGTTACGTAAACGGGAATGGGTGGATCGGGGGCCGCCTCTACCCCCAGCATCCCCAATGGCTCTTGTACTATGCTACTCGGTGGTCTAACTGGTGAGGGTGGGGCCGTTGAAGCCTGGCCCAAATCCTCTGACCCCGATGGAGACCCCTTTTGTTTCTTGGCACCTTTTGCAGCCTTGGCTGGTCCTGATGCCTTTGGAGCCATTGCACAACCTTGAGTCACCCCTCTAGCCAACACCTGACTGTTGTAGCTAGGAGTAATTAATATGAGAACAGGCTGAGGAAAAATGAAAACATTTTTTTTTTTTTTTACCCGCCTGGGAGGTGGCAATACTGAGGAAAACCTGTGAGTATTGCAACACCAATGCCCGTTAGCCGGAGTCCAAGGTTGACTCAGATACTGCTGGATCTAAGGCTGAGTCCCTTTAAGGAAAAAAAACTCTTTTTTTTTTTTTTGGTCAATAGTGGAACTAAGTCCTAGACCTGAAGATCCACAAACCGCCACTGGGTGTCACTGTGGCCAAAAGACCCAGCTGCGCGCTTTGTGTCCTTCCTCTGCCTCCAGGAGGGAAAGACCAGCCAGAGAAAAAGTTTTACTTTTAAAACAGACCCTGACGCTGCTGGCCCGCCCCCCCAACGCACGCCGATGCTATAAAAGGCGGCGTGCACGCGCGCGCACGCGCACACGCGCGCGCACCCCCCCACGCTGAAAACAACATGGAGGAAGCGGAGCAGAGGAAAAATATGGACCAGCGCCAGGCAGCACCAACAGACACCAGGTAAGCACTAATCTTATTGTAGTGCACAGAGAGAGGAAGCTGTCCCCATGGGCTTCCTAAGAAACAGGAGTTTTCACCAGCAATTTTCCTCTTTAAAACATGTGGGGTTGCAGTATCAATGCTAACAGGCAAACCTGGGGTGAGTAGCAAATATATATCTTACACAAGTATACATATATCTACATGTTATCTGGGTAAACATTAGTATCCCATCCTGCCCACACAGACATAGTGGAGATAGTGGCTGATGCACAAGCATACCATTAGCCAACCCAGAACCCCCAGGGGGATACCTACTGTCGAACCAAGTCCCGCAGGTTCCCTCTTACCTGCTCCACGCCGCAGGGTATTGCAAACTGCAAGAGGCCCAATCTTCCCCCATCTCCGTGGGTATTGTCTCGGACCTTCAGGGACCGGGGTCCTGTGTTAAGGAACCCACACCCCTGGACCTATATAGCATCCTGGCATCAGTAGCGTTTAGTCCTGGGAGAGACCAAGGCACTGGAGCCCAGAATCCAGCCCTCCAAGGAGAGGCATTATAGGCAACACCCCACGGGTACCGTACACCTTGGCTTTGAAGCACGTCGGACGGATCCGGCTAGCTATCCTGGGTCCC
Source organism: Rana kukunoris (assembly GCA_029574335.1). Classification (NCBI taxonomy): domain Eukaryota; kingdom Metazoa; phylum Chordata; class Amphibia; order Anura; family Ranidae; genus Rana; species Rana kukunoris. Next base: position 53,967,998 of record CM056060.1, read on the forward strand.
GAGACCTCCGAGGGACAGCTAGACGTGACCAACACCTAAAACACTGGCGAAAAAACTGAAGCACTCTCAGTGGGAGGGGGTTATATAGGGAGGAACTTCCTGTGAAGTTGATTACACCAGTGTCCACACCTGAAGGTACCCATATAACCCATATGTAATGACTATGCGCTCTGTGTCCCGTGATGTACGATAAAGAAAATTACATTGTTTACATCTAAAGAGGCCTGGATCATTTGAGAGTTCCATGTTAGCTCTGCAGTATTTGCTTCTGACCAATCGGTCACGTATAAATGTTGCACGTCTATAGGTTATTTCTGGTTTTGGGCCTATATATTTGGACAAAGTCTGGTCAACTGTCAAAAGGTGCCAGTGTTTGTCCATGATTGTACGTATTTGTTTATGTTGCTCAGAGTAAGTAATAATAAACCTAGCGGTGTCAGGTGTCGGTTTTTTAGTGGTTTTGGAGAGAATCTCTTCTCTTCGCTTGCCAGTTGCTCTATTGAAGGCCTTTTTAAGGCATGTTCTACTGTAGCTTCTGTTAAAGAGTCTAGTGCAGGGGTCTCCAAAGTATGGCACGCGGGCCACATCCGGCCCGCTAGGACGTTTTGTCCGGCCCGCAGCTTCAGTCATCAGACTCACTGCAGGGACGGCTTGCTTTGTCTTTTGACAGGCATTGAGGGAGTGTGTCAACAAAGCCTACGTGCCTACGTTATTTCAGTGCAGACCTGCTGCACCTCCCAGCTCCTCCCCCGGAGTTAGTTTCATTTTAGCTGTAACAGCTTGTCTGTGTAAAAGGGGCGGGAGCCGGGAAGTACAGCGTGTCTGCTCTAATGCCAGCTCTTCAGAAGCAGCACAGAACACACTGATCTATGGGGAAACGTGCAGACAGACAGTGATGGGGAAAAGAATGTGCTGGGGGGAAAGGAGGCTGGGGACACAAGTATAGAGAGGACAAAACTTTGTGTGATGATGGCTCTGATGGGGATGTGGTGATGGCTCTGATGGTGATATGGTGATGGCTCTGATGGTGATATGGTGATGGCTCTGATGGGGATGGCTCTGATGGTGATGTGGTGATGGCTTTGATGGGGATGGCTCTGATGGTGATGGCTCTGATGGGGATGTGGTGATGGAGATGGCTCTGATGGTGATGGCTCTGATGGTGATATGGTGATGGATTTGATGGGGATGGCTCTGATGGGGATATGGAGATGGCTCTGATGGGGATGGCTCTGATGGGGATGGCTCTGATGGGGATGGCTCTGATGGGGATGTGGTGATGGCTCTGATGGGGATGTGGTGATGGCTCTGATGGGGATGTGGTGATGGCTCTGATGGGGATGTGGTGATGGATCTGATGGGGATGTGGAGGGGGCTCTGATGGGGATGTGGAGGGGGCTCTGATGGGGATGTGGAGGGGGCTCTGATGGGGAACACTGATGTAAGGCCTTATGCGCACTTAATATTTGGCCCTGGTGCACAAGGCTCTGGCATTTAGGTGTGGGCGGAGGACACAGGTGCACCATCCAGCCCTGCTAATGGCAGCCTTTTTTTTAATTCTGCTCTATTCCATAGCTGAGGAGTAATTTAAAAATGGCTTCTTTTTTTTTTCGGCCCGCGAATATCTGTAAAATATACAATGTGGCCCTTGAAGTAAAAAGTTTGGAGACCCCTGGTCTAGTGTATAGTTGATCCCCTCTCTGCTTTAAATTTGTTGTAATCTGAGCAATTACGTTGTAGCCGCAGATATTTCCCATACGGTATACTCCAAATTAGGGGTAATGGGTGGGCACTATCGGCGTGTAGGATCGTGTTCCCAGCCGTAGGTTTACGGTAGAGAGAGGTGTTAATCATTCCCATCTCGTTTACGTAAATCAAAATGTCGAGGAAGGCAATTTCTACTTTACTCGAGCACATCGTAAATTTTAGATTATAGTCATTCTGGCTCAGGAGCTGCATAAAGGATTGCAGGTCTTCCAAGCTGCCTGTCCATAGGAGTATGTCGTCTATATACCTGAACCATCCCAACACAAATGAAAGTAGGTCGTTCGCCTTGTCAACAGAAAATAAATCCCGTTCCCACCCCCCCAGGTACAGGTTTGCGTACGAAGGCGCACAGGACGTGCCCATAGCGATGCCCTGTACCTAGAGAAAGTGGGACCCATCAAAAGAAAAAAACATTCTTGCTTAAAATGTGAGCAAGTATATCCAACACAAATGTGTTGAGCTGGTTCAGTTTAGGACCTCTCTCTGCCAAAAAGCCAGCTATCACCTCCAAACCTTTGGAGTGAGGGATAGATGAGTACAATGCCTCAACGTCGATTGATACCAGAATGCATTCGGGGGGCACATGTAGGCCGTCTAGGGCCCTTAAAAGGTCTGGGGTGTCCTGAATATAGGATGGCAAGGCTGTGACATGGGGTCTTGGATACTCATCCACAAATTTACTGGCCCTTTCTGTTTTGGAGCCCATATCTGAGATTCTTGGGCGTCCAGGTGGATGTATCATGCTTTTGTGCGTTTTTGGAAGCGCATAAAAGGTAGGTATTTTAGGGCATGGAACTTGAATCCCCTCAAAGATCGGTTTGGTGATCAAACTCTCGGAGAGGGCGCGTTGTATAATGTCGTTGAATTGTTGATTGTATCTGGCAACTATTTCATTAGAAACTGGTTTGTACCATTTGCGATTTTTTTAGAATGTCCCAGCACGTGTTTCTATAGTCTAGGTCATTCATTACAATGACATTTCCGCCCTTGTCCGAGGGCTTGATCACCAAATGGGAGTTGCGGCTTAATTCACTAAGGGCCAGCCTATGTGAAGTGTTTAGATTTTGGTTGGTGGATCTCAACAAAGGGAGTGATTTGATGTCTTTCACAGTTTGCATCAAGAAAGCCCAAATATTAGAGTTAGTTTGTAGCGGGGGAAAGGTCAAAGATTTTCTTTTTCACCGCGTTTTCAATGTCCTGTTGATATTGGGACAGTTGTATTCTCTCACCTCTAGCTTCGTAACTTTCAGGGGTGTTATCAGGGTTTTCGGTGCCCTCACTTTCGTCTAATAATAGGACGAGAATTTTGAGAGCACGAAAGTCCGCCACTAAAAAGTTCTTCCATATTTCTTGGTCTAACATTTCAGTTTGTTTGGTTCTTCTTTCTTTATCGTACATGTATCTGAAAGTCAACTTTCTGGCAAAGAGGTAAAGGTCTTTAATGACATCAAATTTATTAGAAATGTTAGTAGGACAGAAGTTCAGGCCTAAGCCTAGAAGTTCCGTTTCACTTTGACTCAAAATATGGGAGGATAGCTTAATCACTTCCAATTTGGAGTCTTTCCTTGTTATATTAGGTTCTGATATAGAATTCTCAGAGGGTGTGTCATGTGGGGCAAGTGGTGGGTTGTAAGGGGGGAAGGCACCACCTTGCGTAGATTCTGACGTATCATTCAATTTTTCACACCAATTGTGAAAAATCGCATAATGACATCAGAATCTACGCAAGGTGGTGCCTTCCCCCCTTACAACCCACCACTTGCCCCAAATGACACACCCTCTGAGAATTCTATATCAGAACCTAATATAACAATGAAAGACGCCAAATTGGAAGTGATTAACCTATCCTCCCATATTTTGAGTCAAAGTGAAACGGAACTTCTAGGCTTAGGCCTGAACTTCTGTCCTACTAACATTTCTAATAAATTTGATGTCATTAAAGACCTTTACCTCTTTGCCAGAAAGTTGACTTTCAGATACATGTACGATAAAGAAAGAAGAACCAAACAAACTGAAATGTTAGACCAAGAAATATGGAAGAACTTTTCAGTGGCGGACTTTCGTGCTCTCAAAATTCTCGTCCTATTATTAGACGAAAGTGAGGGCACCAAAAACCCTGATAACACCCCTGAAAGTTACGAAGCTAGAGGTGAGAGAATACAACTGTCCCAATATCAACAGGACATTGAAAACTTGGAAAAAGCGGTGAAAAAGAAATCTTTGACCTTTCCCCCGCTACAAACTAACTCTAATATTTGGGCTTTCTTGATGCAAACTGTGAAAGACATCGAATCACTTCCTTTGTTGATATCCACCAACCAAAATCTCAACACTTCACAGTGGCTGGCCCTTAGTGAATTAAGCCGCAACTCCCATTCGGTGATCAAGCCCTCGGACAAGGGCGGAAATGTCATTGTAATGAATGACCTAGACTACAGAAACATGTGCTAGGACATTCTAAAAAATCGCAAATGGTACAAAACCAGTTTCTAATGAAATGGTCGCCAGATACAATCAACAATTCAACGACATTATACAACGCGCCCTCTCCGAGGGTTTGATCACCAAACCGAACTTTGAGGGGATTCAAGTTCCATGCCCTAAAATACCTACCTTTTATGCGCTTCCAAAAACGCACAAAAGCATGATACATCCACCTGGACGCCCAAAAATCTCAGGTATGGGCTCCAAAACAGAAAGGGCCAGTAAATTTGTGATTGAGTATCTAAGACCCCATGTCACAGCCTTGCCATCCTATATTCAGGACACCACGGACCTTTTAAGGGCCCTAGATGGCCTACATGTGCCCCCCGAATGCATTCTGGTATCAATCGACGTTGAGGCATTGTACTCATCTATCCCTCACTCCAAAGTTTTGGAGGTGATAGCTGGCTTTCTGGCAGAGAGAGGTCCTAAATTGAACCAGCTCAACACATTTGTGTTGGATATACTGGCTCACATTTTAAGCAAGAATGTTTTTTCTTTTGATGGGTCCCACTTCCTCCAGGTACAGGGCGTCGCTATGGGACGTCCTGTGCGCCTTCGTATGCAAACCTGTACCTGGGGGGGGGTGGGAACGGGATTTATTTTCTGTTGACAAGGCTAACGACCTACTTTTATTTGTGTTGGCATGGTTCAGGTATATAGACGACATACTCCTATGGACAGGCAGCTTGGAAGACCTGCAATCCTTTATGCAGCTCCTAAACCAGAATGACTATAATCTAAAATTTACGATGTGCTCGAGTAAAGTAGAAATTGCCTTCCTCGACATTTTGATTTACGTAAACGAGATGGGAATGATTAACACCTCTCTCTACCGTAAACCTACGGCTGGGAACACGATCCTACATGCCGATAGTGCCCACCCATTACCCCTAATTTGGAGTATACCATATGGGCAATATCTGCGGCTACGACGTAATTTCTCAGATTACAACAAATTTAAAGCAGAGGCGGATCAACTATATACTAGACTCTTTAACAGAGGCTACAGTAGAACATGCCTTAAAAAGGCCTTCAATAGAGCAACTGGCAAGCGAAGAGAAGAGATTCTCTCCAAAACCACTAAAAAACCGACGCCTGACACCACTAGGTTTATTATTACTTACTCTGAGCAACATAAACAAATACGTACAATCGTGGACAAACACTGGCACCTTTTGACAGTTGACCAGACTTTGTCCAAATATATAGGCCCAAAACCAGAAATAACCTATAGACGTGCAACATTTATACGTGACCGATTGGTCAGAAGCAAATACTGCAGAGCTAACATGGAACTCTCAAATGATCCAGGCCTCATTAGATGTAAACAATGTAATTTTTGTGATAAGGTTATAGAAGGAACCACCATTCGATTACCAAATGGTCAAGTCCATAAAATACGGCAACATATCACCTGCCAAACCAAAGGTCATCTACATTATTCTATGCCAATGCGGCAGCTTCTAAGTGGGGAAAACCATACGCCCCTTCTGGAAGAGAATAAAAGATCATATGTATTATGCCTCTAGTGGCCGCCTCAACACCACAATGGGTCATCATATTGCATTTACATAAATATGAACCCTCCACTTTTAACTTTTCTGCCCTGGAATCTATTCCAGAGGACTCTAGGGGAGGCAACTATGACCAAAGGGTGTTACAATGTGAGACCAAATAGATATACCGCCTCAGGGCCAATCACTTTCCGGGCTTAAATGAAGCCATTAGCTTCAAACCCTTTCTAAATACCTAATCCATCTGAGTCCATGATTTATAATCTGACCCATGAACCCTATGTATTGCCCTCTCAAGGATCTACCATAGTTGTGATAACCCTTGTCTTGCTATACAGACTAGACCCCAATTATTTTGAGGACAGGATTGACTGGCAAGACGGAAAAAAGGGGTTTTTGGTCCTATAGAGAGCACTAAGACAGTGTGCCTCTATGGACCCAGCGGTTATCAAGGTAGTGATGGACAATAACTGAATATAAAAGTAGTACATTTATTGAAAATATAAGAATTGTATATAGATAATATACACAAAATCTAGTATTAAAAGGTACAAATTCTAAGACCTAGGTATGAAAAGGTTATCAACTGGTGATAGCTGGCCAAAGCTGCACCCGTGGAAACAAAAATTGTTATTCACTAACCGGTACTGACATAACATACACTAGACAGAAACAGGGACAGACAAAGACCAACAAAAAATAAAAAGACAGCTGTCCGGACGCTTCAGTACGATATCCCCGTGAGCATTCCCAAAGATATTGCCATATGAATGTGGGGCAATATCATGGAAGTATTTGGGAAGTGTTAACGGGGGGACCCCACGTCCAGACGAAGCTACGCAATTTGCCATTGCGAAACGCGTTGACGTCAGACACTAACGGACGCCACAGTCCCAGACCCCGCACCATAGCGGGAGATTGAAATCCTATTCGGAAGTGATTCTAGGCGGAGAGAGGTCAGGAGTGACTTGCCTTTTCAGGACCCAAGGACTCATCCCATACCAACTATCGGCACCAGTACCAGCAATCGGTGCATATACTGTGCCGAGCGAGGATCCCTGATCGTGTTCCTATATTCCATCCATGGGAACAGCATCAGCACAACAGCAGCAGAAGTCTGTCATCAGCCCACACTGAGCCACACAGCTGACGGTTCGGGTATGGAGAGCAACGGCATTACTTACTAGGTGGACTCTGGTAAGATCGTTCCACACTTTATCACCAGCGTTTAAATTTGGGTTATTGCTGACCTACTGCCATCTTATTATCAAGCTCTATTACTGAGCAGACGAACCCCTCTATACAGCAGTGTCAGCACTGCGAATACCGTACTACACTTTGTAGCTCTTCACATGTGGGCCCACATGCTATTAGCCGTTCTAACTATATTGGGACTGAAGAAAAAATATAATCTTTGAATTTTTCTTGGCACAACCTGGCCATATTTAGGTCATATAGACCATCACTTACCTCTCTATACCGCAATAGATTCTTCAAACAGCATTTGGACTCTGGTTTTTCTGGACAGGTGGACTTTATTTAGTTATTATTTTTCTAAGTAATTCTCTGGGGCAACAATATATTTTTTACCCCTATCCTTCATCTGTATCAGTATATACTAGTATAATCCACAGTCCTTTTTTCTGACAAGCTATATATATATATATATAGCTCCTCTCTTACACGTTCAGGGATCTTTGATCCCTGATCCAGGTCAGGTGTTGGCCCTCACCACCAGGCCAATTTAAGCTCACCTGAGCTAACAGCCATTGCTCTGTCCTGGGAAACAGTGTGAATCTGTGAGAGCAAGGAGGCTGCTGAAAAAACTGGTGAGAAGTTTGTGTTTGAGCTAACAAGCGGTAGGCTTGTTTAGCTTAGTAGTTAGGACCTGCATATCGTGTAGTTAGAGCCGAGACACGGCTAGGTGTTTGTTTGACTATTTTTGTTTTGTTTTCTGCACACTGTACAGCACCTGTAAATAGACTTTGTATAGCACCAATAAACACCCCACTGTTGTTCACTGATCCTATGGACTTTGGTATCTGTGCTGGCTCATCCCAGGGAGCTTTTATACCCGCTACCTATCCCCGGCCTACAATATATATTTTTTATATTTATTTTCATCTCCCAGGGGGTCCCCCCGTTAACACTTCCCAAATACTTCCATGATATTGCCCCACATTCATATGGCAATATCTTTGGGAATGCTCACGGGGATATCGTACTGAAGCGTCAGGACAGCTGTCTTTTTATTTTTTGTTGGTCGTTGTCTGTCCCTGTTTTTGTCTAGTGTATGTTATGTCAGTACCGGTTAGTGAATAACAATTTTTGTTTCCACGGGTGCAGCTTTGGCCAGCTATCACCAGTTGATAACATTTTCATACCTAGGTCTTAAAATTTGTACCTTTTTTAATACTAGATTTTGTGTATATTATCTATATACAATTCTTATATTTTCAATAAATGTACTACTTTTATATTCAGTTATTGTCCGTCACTACCTTGATAACCGCTGGGTCCATAGGGGCACACTGTCTTAGTGCTCTCTATAGGACCAAAAACCCCTTTTTTCCATATACTGTATGCTTTTTGGTTATGGTGGTGACCTCCACACAGGAGGAGTGACTATCTGTAATATTTATTGTATATGAGGTGGTGTTCGATTTTTGTTTATGTATTGACTGGCAAGACACATTCCCTATGATTGTTAACAGGAGAGTTGTGAAAACACTGGCTGTCAATTATGGAGACAGTCCTTATTTTGATAGATCATCTCTTATTAATACTATTTCACCCCCATGTTAGTATAATGCTAATTAGGAAGTATTTTAACCTATTCTCTATGTAAATATTTTAGAGTGTCGTGTGGAAGTTATATGCTCTATGATGTACAAGTGTGGTGAAACACCATTGCATTACCCATAGGTATTCCATCTACCCAAATTTAATTTTTAATTTAATTTTTCTATTTTATTACTACCTTTTTCTTTTATTAGCAGTGTTAACAACATATATTTCTTTAGCAAAAGTCTTTTTTTTTTTTTTTTTTTTACTTACCTTTTATATATGGTATTTTACGGCCACTTTGGCCTCTTCCATGCACTCTATATATGCCGTGTGAACGGCTGATGCCTCATGGCTAGATACAATGTCGATGTGTATGACTGGGGTCTTGGATGTCTTTCTGCGCCCCTGATGTGCTTTATGGGTGGTTTGGAGCCTTATGAGGCCGTGATGTTATGTCATGTCATGAGACCGGTAGATGCCTTGTCCCTGTTCTCTGTTTACTGTCGCTGTTAAGGGCTATCTGATTGGCTAATATGCCTGGGTAAGTGTGATACACACAGTGATGGGGCATTCCCTGTTGTCCCGCCCATGACGGTGAAGTACTCGCCGCTGTGAGCGACACTGGTGTTTTGCCGTCGCTACGTTGCATGGTCAGGCGCCTGCGTACTTATGTGGGCGTGGTGTGTATACGCGGCACGGCCTGCAATTTGTCTGAATACTTGGACACACCAAGCTTTCCCCGACCAATCCAAAGTGGTAGATGCGGCTGCACTAGGCTAATTGCCACGCCCGCTTCCCTCTTTTCATCTGTCCTGCTGTTTATGCGCCGCCGCTGGCGTGGCGCATAGCGATGACATCATCACGCTCAACGCGCGGCCATGGTGCAAAGCAATGATGCCATCACGCTCAACGCGCGGCTTATATAAACCCAGCGGACAGAGCCCATGGTGTACACAACACAGGTTGTGACCCTGGGGCATATACAGACGAGGCGTTTTTGGCAGTAAGTACTTTTCTTTTCCTACGTTAGTGCACTCAGTGAATAGCAATGTAACGGTATGTGTTTGCTTTCGCCTCTCCCTAGCATTTTGTCGCCGGTGCAGGTCACATTGTTGATATTAAGTGATTTTTTCAAACTACGTTTTGGATCCTTTACCTGCTTGATTGCTTGACTCTGGCCCCAGCCATAATGCCACTATAGGATTGCCCAGGTACATTTAGCTGCTATAGCAAATACATGCCCCTCTGTTGGGAAGATGGGCATAACAATGTATGGGTACACATATGAGTTGATGGATCCCTTTACTGATCCACCCCTCTTTTTCTTTCTGCATACCTTACTCTATAGAAATAGGACTTATCTCCAACTGCTGTTAATACGGCTGAGCCCCTGGAATCCATCTTAGTGGCTTGATGCAGTATTTGGTTCCTGGCACCCTGGGACTACCATTGATGGTACCATTTGGATTACTGGTATGTTTGTTTTGGCAATACCTATTATCTCTACACTGCATATATTTTCTATTTAACCTCATTATGTGCAGTTTCCTCCAAAAATGTAATTGGCTCTGCTCCTTTCGCTCTTTGTTCCTTTTTACTTAAGGGAATCTTACATAATCTTGTCAACAAGTTACACTGAAAAATACATTTTCTCTCCATATTGGATTCTTCCACTACGTCATATTAAGTGACTCTGTTTATACTTGAATATTTTGGCACTATATCGCTGTCCGAAATCTTGTGGATGAATACACTCACTGTAATGCAATAGGTGATGTAGCCACACTGTATTTATATATGTATACATGTAACTGTTTTCTTTCATGACTTTTATTTTTCAATTTTGCATTATGTTCTCTTTGTATTATTTTGGTTTAAGTAGATATAAAATCCCAATATTGTACTAATGTCATATATATATATATATATATATATATATATATATATATAATTTTTTTTTTGCTTTTGTTTTTGGTAAGGTCCAAATTCAATATCTACGAATTTGTAATCCACATGGTTATATCCTGTGTTCAATATTCTTTTTCTTTATATTGTAAAATTGTATGTCATAGTTTTATATTAAATTATATTTTTTAACGTACTTCCGCATCGCCTCAAAGTCCGCCATTCTTTTCACTTCAGTGATTAAGTATTTTCCCCACATGTCGTGTAGTATCAGTGTGAACCCAGTCTTAGGCTGGGTACACACTGATACAACACGACAGTCATACGACTTAAATCCTACTTTGCTCTGCGATATCAGTCCTACATCTATTCGACTTAAATGAACAGGATACTGCTGTAGCGTCTGGTTACTTCCAAGCACCGGTGCTCTGTAAATTTAGTGGGGGATTAGAGTTAGTTGGCTCTGATACAGTTATTCTGTTCAAATTGGGTCTCTGTCTCAGCTTGGCTGTGCTGTGGGCTCATACTGTTGTTCCTGGGGTGCTGTTCCCACCCCAGGACAATGGGTAGCAGCAGTGGAGTCGAGGTTTGGGTGCTTTTCCCCAGCAGCCTATCAGGAGGGTTTCTCCTCGCTTTTCATGCTGGGGGAGGGTATTTATGGGACAGATGCCATTGGTCTGGGTCCTTCTTTGAGTGCGGAACCCACTTTTACGGTGACTGCATCACGGCTCCCCGGTGAAATGGCCTTCCAGGCCGGGGTGCATGTGCCACACGGTGTTCCTGGGTCCAGGACCACGTTGGTCCGGAACATTTAAAGCTGTGGCTTGGCCCCAGTAATCGACTGGGTCCCTATCCTTAACCACTACCCGACGGCCGTACAACTTTCTACGGCCAAAGGGTGGTTCTAAATCTGTAACTGGCCGTGTTTTTACGGCCTGCGCTCCGCCAGGCCACTGGCGGGCGCGCGCGCCCGCCGCATCGCTGACATGCCGATGCGCGTGCCTGGCGGCCGTGATGTCAGCCAGGCACTCGGGATCGGCGGCTGCAGGGACAAGACGTGGATCTGTGTGTACATAGGGACACAGCATCGGTCACCTCCCCCAGTCACCCCCCTCCCCCCCACAGTTAAAACGCAATTTAGGGTACACATTAACCCCTTCCTCACCCCCTAGTGTTAACCCCTTCAATGCCAGTCACATTTATACAGTAATTAGTGCATATTTATAGCACTGATCGCTGTATAAATGTGAATGGCGCCAAAAATGTGTCAAGAGTGTCCGATCGGTCCGATCTGCAGGTCGCCCTTGTGTAGTGTGTTGCGGCGGTGGTTAAAGACAGACAGACAGACAGAGAGAGAGACAGTGTATTTTTTTCTAGATAGAGCAGGCAGGCTAGTCAGTTAAAGTTACAGTGTGTAGAGGATATATATGCATCCCAGGTGTTGTACATATATTTATACACTGTATAGGTTAGCTAGATCAGCTATTCCTAATTTACTGGCAGGCAGGTGATTGTGCCAGCTGCAGTATTCTGACGTGGTGTATTGCCTGTGTCCTCTGCACCTAAAGCTACTTGATGTGTACTGCCCGTGTCATCTGCAGTTTGCACCCAAAGCTACGTAGTGTGTATACTAACTTTGTCCTCTGCAGTTTGCACCTAAAGCTACTTGGTGTGTACTGCACGTGTCCTCTGCAGTTTGCACCTAAAGCTTTAGGTGCAAACTGCAGAGGACACGTGCAGTACACACCAAGTAGCTTTAGGTGCAAACTGCAGAGGACAAAGTTAGTATACACACTGAGTGTACACTTGGTGTGTACTGAACGTGTCCTCTGTAGTTTGCACCTAAAGCTACTTGGTGTGTACTGCACATGTCCTCTGCAGTTATCACCTAAAGCTACGAGGTGTGTGTACTGACTTGGTCCTCTGCAGGCCATTGGTATGTCTGGAAGGACAACAAGGAGAGGCAGAGAGTCACAAGGGTAAGCAGGCTCTGCGTCTAGAGGCAACAGTGTTGGTCGTAGACAAGGTGCATCCTCATCAGCACTTGGCCGTTGGACACGCTCGTCCTTGTTTTCGGCAGCTGGCCGTGTTGAGCCGCAACATGCAGACGACTTGTTAAAGTGGATGACCAAGCCGTCCTCATCCTTCTCATCCTCTCACCCATGCTCAGGGTACTTTGGCAAAGCAGCTGCCAAGGCGTCCTCTTTCCTCTGCTCAATGGCATCAGTCACTCCTTCCCTAGCCCCACCATGTTCTCCTAAGGAGTCCCCCAAACTGTTTGACTACAGTGTTGGGTACATGCTGCATGAGAATGCGCAGCGTTTTGAAGGCTCAGATGATGGTACACAGATAGAGGAAGGCAGTAACGTGAGCCCCGAGAGAGGGGGAGCCCAAGAAGGACAGCAATCTGGAAATCATGTTCCCCCAGCTGCAGCATACTGTCAGGTTTTCTACAGTGATGAGGAGAGGGGGGGGGGGTGATGAGGTCACTGACTCTACATGGGTGCCTGCTAGGAGAGAGGAGGAGGAGGAGGCACAGGCACATCTCCGAGGCAGGATGCCCTCCAGGGGCCAGCTTAAGGGCAGCACACTGACTGCATCACAGCGCAGAGCTACGCATATGCAGGGCGCTTCTCTGTTTCAGCGTTATTCCAAAAGTTCTTTGGTGTTGACCTTATTTGAGATGAGTGCATCAGATCGCACCGCTGCTATTTGCAACATATGTCTCAAGCTTATCTCGCGTGGCCAAAACATCACCCACTTGGGCATCACATGCTTGACCAGACATATGTTGACCTGTCATGCAGTTCTTTGGCAAGCGTACCTCAAAAACTCACACCAAAGAACAAAGTAGACCTCCCCTTGCCCCTCATCAGCTGGAATCTCCAACCCCACTATACCCTCAGTCCTCTCTGAAGCCTGCACTGATAGGACTAAAGGTGTAGAATTAGATGTGTCACAGCCTAGTACATGCGGGCAATCTACTATCGGTACACGGATGGCAGATTGTACCAGGCAAATTTCCCTGCCCCAGCTGCTGCACGGACAGAAGTTCTCTCCAGCCATCCAGATGCCCAGCGGTTGAATGCTAGCTTAGCTAAATTGCTAGCACTTCAACTACTGCCTTTTCAGTTGGTAGATTCTGCCCCCTTCCGTAAGTTTGTGGAATATGCGGTACCTCAGTGGCAAGTTCCCAAACGCAACTTTTTTCACAAAAGGCGATTCTGGCTCTCTACCGCCATGTGGAAGGCAATGTCCATGCCTCGCTGGACAGGGCGGTTAGTGGTAAGGTCCATGTTACCGCTGACTCGTGGTCCAGCAGGCATGCACAGGGACGTTACCTGTCTTTCACGGTGCATTGGGTGACTCTGCTGGCAGCTGGGAGAGACGCAGGACAAGGTACAGTAGTGTTGGAGGTTGTTCTGCCACCATGCCTCCAAAATGCTACTACTGGTTGTGACACACCTCTCTCCACCCCCTCCTCTTCTTCCTCCTCTGTGGCCTCTTCCTGTGCTGTTGTGTCCTCGGATCCAGCTTTGTAGGCATTCAAGGGGCTACGCAGGTACGCAGGCAAAGAGATGCCATGCGGTGCTAGAGCTGGTGTGCTCAGGGGACAGGAGTCACACTGGGCCAGAGGTTCTGTCAGCTCTGCAGGGGCAGGCTCAGAGGTGGTTGACGCCACGCCAGTTAAGCCAGGAATGGTGGTTTGCAACAATGGCACCAACCTCCTCTCTGCCCTGCGACAGGGACAACTGACCCATGTGCCCTGGTTTGCTCATGTCCTTAATTTGGTGGTGCATTTCCGACGGTCATATAATGCCAGTGCTCGGCTGGCAGGCCTACAAAGGGAATACAACCTGCCCAAGAACCGCCTAATCTGTGACATGCCCACCAGGTGGAACTCTACGTTGGCCATGCTGCAGCGGCTGGACATGCAGCAGAGGGCCATCAATGAGTATCTGTGCCAATATGGCAGCAGAACTGCATCAGGGGAGCTTGGTTTTTTCCCCACGCCAGTGGGCCATGATCAGGGATGCATGCACTGTCCTGTCACCATTTGAGGAGGCCATGAGGATGGTGAGCAGTGACAGTGCATGCATCAGTGAGGCTGTCCCTCTTATTCACATGTTGGAGCACACGCTGCATGGAATAATGGACAGGGCCCTTGAGGCAGAACAGAGGGAGGAAGAGGAGGACTTCCTTACCTCTCAAGGCCCCCTTTATCCAGACAGTGTTCCTGCTTGCCCACCTATCACACAGGAAGAGAACGAGGAGGAGGAGGATTGTGTCAGCATGAAGGTGGAGCCTAGCACTCAGCATCAGCAGCAGTGATCAATTACAGTCCCAAGAAACCCATGGACTTGTACGTGGCTGGGATGAGGTGGCTGTGGATCCTGTCGTCCTCAGTGACCCAGAGGACTTTGCACCGAATGCCTCAGCAAACCTACGTTGTATGGCCACCCTGATCCTGCAAAGCCTGCGGAAGGATCCTTGTATATGTGCTACCAATAAAAGGGATCATTACTGGCTGGCAAATCTCCTTGATCCACGTTACAAAAATAAGGTTTGCTGACCTTATCTTGCCGGCGCAGAGGGAGCAGAAGATGACACATCTTCGGGAGGCCTTGCAGAAAGGTCTGTGCAATGCGTTCCCAGAGACTGGGGGGGGGGTTATAAAATCCAGGTCCTGGACAACGCGTTGCTGAGGCTTCGGTCAGTCACAGAAGGAGCGGTGGAGAATTTGGCCGTCTGACTGATGCGTTCGGACAATTTTTTAGTCCACAGCCCCAAGGTATGACCGGTTCCAGCAACCATCGCCAGCATCTGTTTTACATGGTGCGGGAATACCTAGGGGCAAGACCAGCCTTGGACACCTTTCCCACGGAAAATACTCTGGCCTACTTGGTCTTGAGGATGGATCACTGGCCAGAGCTTGCACAGTACTTAATTGAGTTACTGGCTTGTCCTGCATCCAGCGTTCTTTTAGAACGCACACCCAGTGCTGCTGGAGGCTTTGTAATCGATCACAGGGTGCGCCTCTCCACCGACTCGGTCGATCGACTGACCTTCATAAAAATGAATCGGGCTTGGATCACCACCAGCTACCAAGCACCTGATGTAACTGAGTAATTTTTTTTTGAAATGTCAGATCCCTCCAAGACTGCCTATGCTGATGCTATCCTGTTATGCTGAGTGACTATCCTTTTCCTCCTCAATGATCATGCTGATAGCTTGTAAGAACATTTTTGGTTCTGGGCACCGCCACCAGTGGCTAAGGCCCAATTTTTCTGCCCCTGTTTAACAGGGGTGTGGAATTACAATTTTTGATGCAATACTTTGCAGCGGGCTCATTCCTGCGCTCCAACTAGAGTATCTGTGAGGGGTTGCAGTGTTGTGGCACCAGCACCACCACCAATAAAGGCCCAATTTTTCTGCCCCTGTTCAATAGGGGCATGTAATTACAATTCTTGATCTATTATTTCACAGCAGGGCCCATTCCTGTGCCCACCAAGAGTAACTGTGAGGGCTTACAGAGTTGTGGCACCAGCGCCAGCACCAAAGGCCCAATTTTTCTACCACTGTTCAACAATGGCATGTAATTACAAATCTTGATATAATAGTTCACACAGCAGGGCGTTCCAGCGCCCACCAAGACTAACTGTGAGGGCACCAACACCTAGGGCCAAAACTTATGCCCTATATGGCAGGCCCCTACTTTCAAACATCCAACTTACAAACGACTCCTACTTGCAAACGGAAGGAGACAACAGGAAATGAGAGGAAATCTACCTCTAGGAAGGGAAATTCTCTTCTGTAAGAGGTGTCTCCTGTCCACCAATGCTTGTTTCACCAAAAAAAAACGAATTTTCAAAACATAATTTGTTCTAAACACGTGCCACCTCACAGGCATACTATAGACACCCAGCACGATATTTAAAGGAATTTTTCTTTTTTTTTTTTTTTCACTTTAAGCATCATTAAAATCATTGCTCCAAAAAAAAGACCACTTTTAAAACTTTTTGTTCCATTGATGTGGGGCTGTCATCCGCTGACCACGGGCACTCTTGGGCTACTCACCACCGGAGGGCTCTGTAGCTCTCGTCCAACCACATCTCTGCCCGAATCAGCCTGCTTAACTCGGCTGTCCACTCCTGCTTCGGTTGTTCCCCCAACAACGGCATTCGTACGTCATACTGCGGCCAGTACCTTACATGTATTGAGGGCAGGACCTTTCCTTGGTGTTGCTGCTCCAGAGCTAGCACTTCCTTCCAGAGTTCGCAACAAATCACATCCGACCATCCCAGCAGAGCCTCCTCTGATACTGGTCCTCTGTGCTGTATCCGCATCTCTTGTAACCTCCTTTTGAATTCCTCTTCCATGGAGACTGGTATCTGCACCTCTCCTCTCTCTTGAGTTGGTGCTACTGTGACTTCAGCTGCTGCAGCACCTATTTGATTTAGCCAATTGGCATCCACAGCTGCTATAACCAGGTCTACGATTTCCGGTGGAGGATTAGGACCATATTGTGCCAGTCCATGTTTAGCAGCCCAATCAAAACTTTCTTCCTCGGGTGTCCTGTCTGTTACGTCGGGCCTCTCAGCTCTATCCATTTTGACAAGTTCTGTGATAATGTCCCTTTTCTTACAGTTGCTGGCCGGTCTGCCCCGGCTCTCCAGTAAGTACATGAGGGAAGAGAGCTTCAGCCGTTCATACTGTGTCTCCATTGTCCTGTGCCCTTGTAGCCGTCCTTCTGGCGATGGAATCACCCCACTGCTGTGCCACCACTGTAACGGTCACCACCGTTTACGACCTTCCATCAACCCACGACAGCTTATCCGACAAACCAGCAGATACGATCCATTTCAATTCCCCAGAAAATGAGACTGACAGCTCTATC
Organism: Rana kukunoris; assembly: GCA_029574335.1. Taxonomy (NCBI): domain Eukaryota; kingdom Metazoa; phylum Chordata; class Amphibia; order Anura; family Ranidae; genus Rana; species Rana kukunoris. The sequence continues at coordinate 53,985,356 of CM056060.1, forward strand.
CTCTGGTTTCAAAATGTATGAACCCTTTAATGGTACACTTAGCTTTCTTATATACAGTACAGCATGTTAAAGTTAATCACAGGAACAATGAACTCTCCACCCACACATCACACCATGGGGGCTTCAAACACATTCTTTGAGCTAATTACTAATTGTAACAGAATGCATTATCCAGACAGCCTGGCTCCGCATATAGCGTGACAAGTTCTCCTAAACATAATTGACATGCTAATTCAATACACCTGAAGAGAGACGTCTGGCCTTTAGAGTCGCAACACATATATCATCAATGGTCTTTAAACAGTGTTATCACACAATATAAAGGTCTTAGGAGCAGACCTGAATTAACACCTCTACAGCCTTACACAATGGACAATGGAATATCTTAGAAGTCTATTGACCTGGTTTGGGTCAACATTAACCAATAACTTGTAATATCTCAAGATATTCTGCATTACATGAATTATTATTTATCAGCCACCCTATGCCCAAAAGGGACACAGGGTGAACTTAGACCCAAGAGTCCTTAGTGCCGCTGGCACAGGAGTATCCCCCATCCCTCAAAAGTCTCTGGACGTCACAGGTCATCCCGTTACATACAGTAATAACTGTTTGCATTTACATTTAAATTCTCAGAGGAAGGGAAGGGAATTCTCTTTGCTCTTGAGAGTATTTCAAAAAGAGAGGGGTGGGGGGCCTTATGGGTGCCCTCACTTCCATGGATGATGGTATAGTAAACCCACCTTTACCTCAGTGCATTTCCCCTTCAACTCCGACTTCCTCTACCCTATCAGTGTCCTTTTTTTTTTTTTTTCCCTCTCTTCTTTTTTCTTTCTATAATTTTTCTTTTTTTTTTTTTTTTAGAAATTCTTTTCCTTGTGGGACTTTTCACTTTCTCCTTTTTCCTTCTCCTTTCTTCATTTTTCTTCTTAGTAAAGTATGTTGTCAGGGCATACAAGAGAAGCAGGTCTAACGGAAGACAGAATGGGCACTATCCCAAATAACTATTGTAGTGCCCCCTTACTTTCAGTACGGGCACTATGCTAAAGTTAGCGGGTGAATGGGCGAGTTACTTTGCTCCGAATCCTAATTCGTCAAATTGCAGGCTGCTGCTATTTCGGAAATGTCCTGTAGGCCAGTCTGCGGCCCCGAGGTGTGATTACAGTTGGCGATAGAGGGGTTCTGATGGAGCCACTTTTCCCCAGCAGCCAATCAGAGGAGTTCTTCCCTCGCTGGGCATGCTGGGGAGGGGTATATCTGTGGCAGCTGCCACATGTTCTGGGTAGTCGGTGGTCGGTTCCTCTTCTCTGCGCGGGGTCCACGTTCCAGGTGCGGCATCCACCTTCAGGGTGCGCGCATCCACAGACCCCGCTCGCATGACCCATCCGGATGTCGATGGGGGCCCCAGTGACTTACTGGGTCCCCAACCTTACTGAGAAGATCCCAGGCTGTGTGCCGTTCGTTGGGGGATCGGCTTGAAGAGAACCCGGAGGCAGGTTATCCAAAAGGGCTTGAACGAACCATCTGGGATCTGGTTACTGGAATTGACAGGTACATGTCAGCTGTCAACCGGTGACCTTTTTCATTGCATTTACTGGGAGGATTCGCTCAATCCGAATTGTTCTCTTGAGTACTGAAGAACTAAGCCTGTGGCAGAGGCCCGGACCAGGTCTGTCATAGAGACCTGTTCCTTCCAGCAATTTAAAAGTACATTCTGGCTGCCAGGCTTATAACAGGAGTCTGTCTGGGGGCACTTCACCCACTCTAACGGGAGTGGCGACGAACTGTATCTACTACTACTGAGAGCGAGACTGCTTTATTTCATATCCAGGCCTGATACCACATAGTCCTCTATTGCTTCATCAACCTTTCCTATCTCCCGTTAATGTTGGCCTTTGGGCCCTGGAATAAAGCATTTGCAAATCCATTTGGTGGCTGGACATTCGCTCACTGCTACTACTCACTGCTACTACCCCTAGACACACTTTAAGGTAACTTAATACGCCGATCCCAAACAACAACCAGCGGCTCCTGAGGGGGTAGCGCTACACTGGTTATTGTTTTTTCTGTGGATGTAATTAAGATAGGAGTAATGCTGTTGGATTTTGAATGGATTCTTGGAACTCATATGATTGATGGATTAATGAAATTGTTTTTCTCTGTAAGTATGACAATTAAAATAAAGAAATAAAAAAAAAAATACTGTTTGCTTTTGGGTTTAGTACTGCTTTAAAATGACCTTAACAAGTGGTCAACCTAATCTTCTGCAAGCATAGCAGCAATGTATGCCCTTTATATTCACACCAGATCTTACGATATGAGTACCAGTGTGGTCCATATTTGTCCTTGGGTCCGAGTGTCACTGCAATACAGGTTAAAGGAATACAGATCCTGCTGCTGCTAAACACAATGTTGGTCCTTATTGTGGTTAGAAAGAGGCTGGTAACTTATTTCCTGGGGGAGGGGAGTTCAGGTTCTAATTTGTAAAGAGAGTATATACTTATGTGGATGGATATTGCTATCAGATCTCTTGAGAGACGAGAATCAGTGAAACTCTTTATAAAGCCTGTATTTAATCCATCATGGTACCCAATCGGATATTCGAGGAGGTAAGGATTATTACAACCTATGATTTTCAACATAAATCACATAAAAATGCAGGATGTAATCAGATCACTTAAAAAATATTTGAGCTTTTCTTGATATTTGAATTAGAGTTCTGAACAAAATTTCAACCACAATGTTTAAGTAAATTGCTGGCCTCCTGAAAATTCTACAAGAAGCTGTTCAAGGTAAGTATCCCTCTGCACTCCTGTAAATCATTTAGTAAAATACTAGCTGATTGGATCTTATTCTGAACTGCTTAATGTATTGCTCTATTATTGAACTGTAACGTATTTAGAGACTGAAATATTAAGAAAAGTCAAAACTTCATGATAACAAGTTGAAATATTGAAGCAGGAGAGTTGGCATTAAGGACAGGCAACTCGCAATTTAACAAAAGCTCAACAATGGCAGCCTCTGTTAATTTTATGACAGCTTTAAAAGGGTTTTTACACTTTAAAGTGTACCATAGTAAACCACCACTGGTGTGTTATTTTCTAAGAAGCCACAGAGCCATCTTTTATCCAAATGTAATAACCTTCAAAGAAATGCAGGCTTGCTTTAAACTAAAGGTTAATTAATACCGTATATACTTGAGTATAAGCCGACCCGAATATAAGCCGAGGCACCCAATTTTACCACAAAAAAAAAATGGGAAAATGTATTGACTCGAGTACAAGCCTAGGGTGTCCATCTGCATGCTTCACTGTGCCTCACTGTGTCCATGTGCAAGCCTCACTGTGCTGATGCCTCACTGTGCCCATGTGCATGCCTCACTGTTCCCATGCCTCACTGTGTCCATGTGCATGCCTCATTGTGCCCATGCCTCACTGTGTCCATGACTAGACTGACGTTTAACATGGGAGTCTATGGAAGGTCCCTCAGACAACAAACTTTGCACACTTGTAGAGGAAAAATGGGGCCACTTGTGTGCCAAGTTCCGGGTCCAGGGGACCTACGACCGACCGGTATTAAGTCCCCAAAGTCACCGTTTAACATGGGAGTCTATGGAAGGGGTGCCCGGATTTGAAAAATCGGTGCTCACCAGCCGTAGGTCCCCCGGACAACAAACTTTGCACACTTGTAGAGGAAAAGTGGGGCTACATGGGGTCCAGGGGACCTACGGCTAACCGGTACCGGGTCCCCAAAGTCCGGGAGATCAGGCACAAAAGGGTGACTCAAGTATAAGCCAAGAGGGGCATTTTCAGCACAAAAAAATGTCCTGAAAAACTTGGCTTATACTCGAGTATATACGGTACTTTAGACCCATTCATGTAGTATAAAAATGGCTCTTTTCTATGCTCTCCTTGTAGGCACCAACAGGACCACTGCCCTGTTTGTACAGTTTCTAGAGAAAAAAAATCTATCTGAGTAGACAAATTAAAAAGTTAACATTTGACATTTTGTAAAATGGGTTACGTGCAACAGACGCCTAAAAAAGTTTTATCAGAGCACACAGGGCATACAAAGCACCCCTTGTCCCTCTGCCCCTTTTGCTACTCCCCCTGTTGGTTTTGGCTGCTGTTCTCTGCTGTCAAAATGGCAGCAAGGACTTGTGTATTGCAGCAGCAGCTACAGCTGCTGATATATAACATGAACCCTCCAGAACCTCAACTGAAAAATATAAGGTAAAATAATACTTTGTATTTTGCTCTTTTTTTTATTTGAATGAAAACCAAAGGGGTCACATATTTTTGATCTGCATATAAGTAAAAAAAAAAAATGCTTGCATTTTGATGCTTTGTTCCATTTTAGGTGTTGGGGTGTATAATTAGGTATAATTAGGGTATTAGAACTAATAAACTACCCCAAACCCTTCTCCCCTTAGCTGATATTTTTCTACTGATTATTATTATTATTATTTTTTGCATTAAAAAAAAATCACAATACTTTGTACCTGGATAGGTAATACAAAGTAATAGAAAGTTGTAACACCTCCAAAAAGTTTTAGATATCTTTTGCAGGAGGAAAATCCAAACCAGAGCAGAAAAAAATTTGACATTAAAATCAATACATATTTATTTAATCAAGTAATAAAACAGTCTGTTCCCAAAGGGAGGAATATTTATCACCACCAACACCGTAATTGTTTCTTATAGTCTTCCAACAATAAGACAAACTATAACTAAAAATCATATTTTTCTATCTTCTGTAACACAAATTTTTGGAACGGATCTAAGTAAAATAAAGTGTGTAATTTACATTATTCTGTCAATAGACAGCATATAAAATATTTTTATTTTTATTTTTGCAAAACAGCATCAACAAAAGAAAACAAATCTGTATTATTTTGTTATAGAAATGACAGAGTATCCACCAAATAAACAGTTTCATAGCAGAAATAAAAAAAAATGCTGTAGTCCTTAGAAGTTATATAGTTGTGAAAGCTGTAATAGGGACCCAAAAAGACAAAGTGGCATGTTGGGTAGATGGGAAAACCACATACAGTAGGGGTAGTTAATAAGAATATTATTGGAGCAAATAGAGTAGTAAATAGCATGATGTGACAGAACAATGAATAAAAATGAGCAGATGGGCTTGGAAGCACAATAAGTTGCAGGTTCCAAGAAACAGATTCTGAAAAGATGAATTTATGACGGTTTGCAAGCATGCAGTATGTGCATCAATAATGACAGTTTACCAGCCTCAGTTTTGGAATGAGGACCTGAACTCTGGTATGGTCAACCAAGGTGTAAAGGACAAGGTAACCTGTTGTATCTTTGTATATGGGTGATGAGCTCTGCTTCCTTATAACACTCCCCGGTTCGGTTCGCAGCAAAACATGCGAACAGGCAAAAAATGTGTGTGAACATCATTAAAGTCTACGGGACACGAACATGGAAAAACAAAAGTGCTTATTTTAAAGGTAATATGCAAGTTATTGTCAGGGGACATGTATCAATGCAAAAAAAAGTTTTAAAATTGTAAATTTTTCGGGAGCAGCGATTTTAATAATGCTTAAATTGAAACAATTAAAGTGAAATATTCCTTTAAATTTCGTACCTGGGGTGTGTCTATAGTATGCCTGTAAAGTAGCGCATGTTTCCCATGTTTAGAACAGTCTCTACACAAAATTACATTTCTAAAAGGAAAATAAGTTAAAACTACTTGCAGCTATAATGAATTGTCGAGTCCCAGCAATACAGATCAAAGTCATTGAAAGTCATTAAAAATAAAAAAATAAAAATGGGTGGGGTCCCCCTAAATTCCATTACCAGGCCTTTCAGGTCTGGTATGGATATTAAGGGGAACCATACGCCAAATAAAAAAAATATGGCGTGGGGTTCCCCCCAAAAATCCATACCAGACCCTTATCCGAGCATGCAACCTGGCAGGCCGCAGGAAAATAGGGGGGGACGAGAGAGCACCCCCCTCCTGAACCATACCAGGCCACATGCCCTTAACATGGGAAGGATGTTCCAATGTTGATGGGGACAAGGGCCTCATCCCCACAACCCTTGCCCGGTGGTTGTGGGGGTCTGGGGGTGGGGGCTTATCAGAATCTGGAAGCCCCCTTTAACAAAGGGGAACTCCAGATCCCAGCTCTCCACTATGTGAATTGGTAAGGGGTACAGTGTGAAAATGTTAAAAACGGGAGATGGCTTGGGACAAGTTCTTTATTAAAAATAAAAAAACTATTCCAGCGATGTAATCCAGTCTCGATGTCCAGTGTTGTAATCCATTCTCCAGCGATGCTCTCCAGTGAGGAACGACGCACGATCCTGCCTCCACCGGAGGCACCCAGCCGAATGACGTGCAAGCTGTTTAACAGCTCTTTTATAACCGAGGGTGGGGCCACTCGTGACATGCGACACTGCCCACTGACGTGTTTCGGGAAACCACTGTTGCCTCAGAGGAGGCGGGGTCACCCGTCCACGTCAAGAGTGGCCCCACCCTCGGTTATAAAAGAGCTGTCAAACAGCATGCGCATCATTTGGCTTTTTGCCTCCGGTAGAGGCAGGATCGTGCGTCGATCCTCGCTGGAGAATGGATCACCGATTAAGATCGAGAATGGATTACAATGCTGGACATCGAGACTGGATTACACCGCTGGAATCCTTTCTTTTATTTTTAATAAAGGACTTGTCCCAAGCCGTCTCCTGTCATTTTTAAAATTTTCACACTTTTTTGTGAAATGGTAGGGGTACAATGTACCCCTTACCAATTCACACGGGGGGGTGCAGGATCTGGAGTCCCCCTTTGTTAAAGGGGGCTTCCAGAATCTGATAAGCTCCCTGCCCGCAGACCCCCACAACCCTTGCCGGTGGTTGTGGGGGTCTGCGGGCAGGGACCTTATCAGATTCTGGAAGCCCCCTTGTCCCCATCAACATGTGGCATGGCATGAAGGCATGTGGCCTGGTAAGGTTCCTGCGGCCTGTCAGGTTGCATGCTCGGATAACGGTTTGGTATGGATTATTGGGGGAACCCCATGCCATTTTTTTAATTGTGGAGCGGGGTTACCCTTAAAATCCATACCAGACCTGAAGGGTCTGGTATGGATTTTTGGGAGGAACCCGACGCCATTTTTTTAATTTGGCGTAGGGTACCCCTTAATATCCATACCAGAAGGGCCTGGTAATGGAATTTAGGGGGACCCCCATGCATTTTATTTTTCAATGACTTTCAATGACTTTGATTTGTATAGCCGGGACGGAATGAGCCTGGATGTTTTTGTGCGCAGGCGCCACCTAGAACTGACTCTGAGCTCTACATTATTTTCTGAGGCTCAGTTAACGCCTGCGCAGTACAAGGAGGTCCTATCCACCGGGAGAACTTTTTCGGCAAGACACTGGTGGAGGTATTAAGTTGTGCAAAAAACTTCCTCTACCAGTGAAGTGTAACGTGACATGTCGGATCGGAGAGGGCTGCCAAAGGCCCTGAAAAGACGTTCCCCCTGCGTTCCGGCAGAAAAAAAGCCCTGGTTGCAACGGCTAACACCTGGGGATTGTGACACACAGACTTAGTTCATTACAGAACTGTCCTATAGGCTCACCCTCCCACGCAGAATTTTATAGTTCACTGCTTCTTCTGAGACTATACCGATCACACTGCTGCTTGTACTTGTAGTCCCACAGCCACACCAGGTACCCTTGATTGGTATACAGGGGTAGCAGGCGGGACACCGTAAGATCAGCAGGTTATAGATCGGCAGAATGTGCAGCATATCAAAGCAACTAACATTTTAGTTCACATTAGCCAATCAGGGCTAATCAACCACAGGGACCAGATGTAAGACAACCATATCCATTAAAGGGGGAGCTAGGAATCGGTTGGGGTGGGGGAGGGTTGCCCGACCCGGGGTGGTGGAGGAGGGAAGTAGTTGGGGGTAGCTAGTGGAGTGGGATGGGTGCTCTGGGTGTGTGCTGTGGTGCGGAGGAGGAGGGAAGGATTATGGATGGGCAAGGGTCTAGGGTGAATACCCCCCAGTGATATAAGCAATATTTCTTCTTTTCTTTTTTTTTTTTGGGGGGGGGGGGGTGTTCGCACTGTTCTGTTATATTATCAATTTTGTACGTCTAATAAATGATTTTTTTTCCAAACTGGTAGCCTCAGCAGTTGCATATTTCCTTTGTGGTGTGTTTTTTGTATGTATCATATGGAAGTGTCTCCCCCATAATTAGCGTAAGGCACCACTTGGAATACCACTCCCAGTTCATACACATATTGGGTTACATGTGTTATTTGAAAGGGTCAGGGACTTTTTCCCCACAGCCGATTGCATTTTGTGTGTAATAGACTTCAATGAAGCCGCAACAGAAATGGAAGTGTTGTGTTTTTGATGCGTTTTGTTATTATAATTATTTTTTTCACATTGTGTATAGCTGGTTGCTAAGGAGCTGGTCGGGAAGCTGGCTGCCGCATCCTTAACAACCGATGAGTCATCAGCTGTCAGTGGGGTAATTTTAAAAATGGCACCCGGCAGGTCAGGAAAGGGAAGGGATGGGATGAGCGAGCGCCCATGCCCCGACCCATACCAGGCCACATGCCCTCAACATCTGGGGGGTGCTTTAGGGTAAGGGCCTCTTCCCCACAACCCTAGGCTGTGGGGGTCTGCAAGTGGGGGGTTATCAGAATCTAAAAGCCCCCTTTAACATGGGGGCTCGCAGGTCCAGGTCCACCGTGTGAATGACTATGGGGTACATAGTGCTCCCCCTCCTGCCCTGCCGGGCTGCTTACTCCGATAAGGGTCTGGTATTGATTTTGGGGGGCCCCACGCTATTTTTGAAAAATGTTGGCGTGGGGTTCCCCTCCAAATCCATACCAGATCCGAAGGGCCTGGTATGGATGGGGGGGGACCCCAAGCCATTTTTTTCCCACTTTTTTTTAAGGCAATTTTTTTACATTCAGCGGTCAGCAGGGAACCCCACTGACAGCTGAAGACTCATCGGTTGTTAAGGACCGTTTCCATTGGATGAATTATATCATGTGTACAAGGCCTTAGTGTGACAGACTCACCCGAGACATCCTTGGACCCTCTTATGTCTAAAATCATCCTATGTCCACTAGGGGGATAGAATGACTTAGAAATGATATCTTGGACTACCTGAGATGGGTTTATTATGTAATTATTATCCACAATATATTCCAGGATATCTATAAAGAACTATTTACTGTTTGTTGATTCTGAACTCAACGGGTTAATTGTAAGAGTGACTCATTCATAATGTGGGGACACATACTGTTAGATACTAATGTAACTAACTCCAGCCATCTGTCTGTTCTCTGTGCCAATTGACCCTGCTATTGTGTGAAGATGTCATGTGTTTACACTTAATGATGATGTGTATTGTATAGCAGGTGAGGGAGGAGACATGACGTCTACCCCGAAAAGTCATATCTATGAGTCACCTAGTCTGGGTAAATGATTAGTTAATTGGCTCATGTTAATTTATGTTCTGCTACCTCCTCTAATTGTATATAAGGTTGTATTCTTGGTTCTAATAAAGACTCCATGTTCAGCAGACAAACAAGTCTTGTCTCGTGTGCTTGTGAGCAGCTGGAATATCTGATATCTATATCCAGACTGATGAGAAACGGTATATGACGAAAGCACTCAAGCGGCGTGTGGGACGTTCCATTACACTTAGCAACCAGCTATCTACAGTGTGTTTAAAAAAAAAAAACGCAAAAAAAAATGTATGAAAACTGCATGCAAAAATGCATCAAAAATATGAGTTTAAAAATGCAAATGACGCATCAAGCACCGCCCACATACATGTGAACCTAGACAGAAATTGAAACTATAGCATTAGTGCTAAAAAAATGCTGGAAGGCAAGGTCTTATTGCATAAGAGACTCTGGTATATCTTTCCTGCAAAAACAAAGGTCCTTCTTTGCCAGCTCCTCTTCTAAATGTGCAATGACCTGCACATCCAAAGCTCAGTGCACAATATGAGCATTAGAAAAACAAACAAATACTCCTGAGTATAGTGGCTAGCCCAATCATGAATAATGGTCCACTCCTCAATGGATAATATTTCCAGCTTTGCTGCCCACTAGGACCGGGGATATGCTTATTGCAGTAACAAGATAAAGAAAGAGAGGGCGCACTGGCCATGTACATTATTACAAGTAAATTTACTTTGCATAAAAAAGGTATACTACTCACAAGAATGTGGAAATAGGCACACATATACAGGCTTGCATCCCTTGGCTATACACTCCTGGGACCAGCACTCTCCAGATCATATGGGAGACCATGTAGGGGGTTAACTAACGCATTTCGAATATAAACCTTCCTTCTCAGGTTCTAGGGGTTTCAGTTTATGGTTTCCATATCTTTTCAAATTTACCCATGCATCCCCTCCATACATAGGCTGACTTTTCTCTTATAATTATATTACTAACCACTATCAACCTATCTGCATGGATAAGTGGCAAGGGAAACATTAATTTCTCAGTAATTAGTTTACTGGCCTGATAAAGACATCTTAATACTGTTATTTGTGTTGAAGAAGGGGCTGCTTGATACTCCATATATCCCAGTATACATAGCTTAAAGTGTTTGTAAACCCTTACAGACCACTTTAACCTATAGGTAAGCCAAGATTAAGGCTTACCAGTAGGGGCAACAAATATCTCCTAAACCTACACGGTTTAGAAGATATTTGCAAAAGAAAGGCACCTATGACAATGGCGTGCAGGCGCAGTGAGCGTGCTGTTACTAACAGTGATCACGCCATTAGTGGCGGCACCTGCGCGCATGCGCAAGAGTGACGTTATCGCAGCCCCATCCATTCACATCGCTGGAGCCGCGATATGCGGAAATGACACGTAGAGAGATGGCGCCGATGGAGGAGGTGACCGAGCAATACTAGCTCACAATGCCTTTGCCTTGCAGGGTGTTTAAAAAAAAAAAAGAATTTAAGTTCTATCAAAATTGTATCCAAAATACCAAACTTATTGTATCTACTACCTCCTCCTATTATCTGTGTAGTTTGGCACACCTCCAGAGCATATGAATACCCACACCTGGGGCATGATGCATCTGCCCATCTCCCTAAACAAAAAAAATGTCCTTGGTGTAATATAAAAATCTGTGTCAACTTTTGTGCCAGGGATAAAGATATTAACTCCACTGATTTTAGAATACTATCCTACTGATCATTTCGGGTCAGTTCCTTTTCCAGTGCTAAATGTATGATGGTATACATTGATAATTTTGTCAGTGATCCTGTACAGACATAGATAAGAATGTAATTTACTAGACAATTTATTACTAAATAATACGTTTTGTCTGTGCTCTCAAAAAATTGGATTTTTAATAACGGCATCTAGTGTCTTGTACACACAATAGGAATTTCTGATGAAAACAGACTGATGGAATTTTTTCATCAGAAATTCCTATCGTGTGTGGACCCATAGGATTTAAAAATTCTATGGGAAATTACAATCGTCTGTGTGGAACTCCGTCTGAGAAAATTCCTATGCATGCTCAGAATCAAGTCGACACATGTTTGAAAGCATTGAACTTCATTTTTCTTGGTTAGTCGTAGTGTTTTACGTCACCGTGTTTTGTATGGTCGGAATTTTGTCTGACAGTGTGTATGCAAGACTGATTGATCGGAATTCTGACGAAAAATTACATCAGAAATTCCTATATTGTGTACAAGGCATAAGTCATTACATAGTGGGTTGTATAGTTCACCAAAACTCTTCCTTATTTCCAATAGATTTCTACACTTCCACTATCATTTCCCTATGTATTACATTCGACCCACCATTGTTACCAGACCAATTCCCAACTTCTGTTTACTGCCCTTATACTAGTGTTTAGCAATACTGTTAGTAGATTCCTTCTCTATTTCCAATAGATCCCTACACTACCATTTCCCTATGTATTACATAGGACCCACCTTTCTTACCAGACCAATTCCCAACCCCTTGTCCGGTATCGTTTTTTATTTGGGGGGGGCTTCTGTGGTTTCTCTGGCTCCAGGGTTGCGATGCGCAGCAGCCTGGCCCTCCCTCTGCTTTCTGGTGGGGGCGGGGACTGGCCTCCTGCGCATCGGCATCATGCTTCGACACTGCAATAACAGCGTCATTGACATCAATTTGATGTCTCTTTTTTTTCATCCCTGACCACATACGAGATGGGCGGGTAACACACTGCTGATGGTTCCACCATACGCAGCTGGGAATCCCTTCCCCGCCTCCCTTGTGTAGAATGGCCAATCAGGCATGATGTTGATGGGGCCCCGCCTGGGAATAGGGGTTTATAGTCGCCTTCTAACAGCTGGTGGGTCATTTGCTTGACTCAATCACAAGGAACCACACACCTGATCCTTTACACAGGTCACCCTTATTGCTGGGAGCTTAGTCACCATCTCTTGGTATGTTTTTTCCTCCCTTGTTTGGCTCTGTTCCTTACACATTTCCCCATGCAATCCCCTTATGGGAACACATTGATATCTTGTTACCCCATTTTTACATTTTTTAATTCATATATTTTTTTGATACACTTGTTTTAAGAACACTATGCACTCAATGTGCCCACAAAGGGGTAGATTCACATACCTCGGCGCATCTTTATGCGGAAGTAGCGTATCTTCTTTACGCTATGGCGGCGCAACATTGAGAGACAAGCATGGAATTTACAAAGCAAATGCTACCAACGTTGCGCCGGCGTATCGTATAGTCGCCGGCGCAAGCCAAAGTAGGTGGAAGTGGGCGTGATATATTTAAATGAACCGTGACCCCATGCAAATGATAGGGCTCCGCATCTTCACCGGTCTCACGATTCGATGCGATTATGATTATCAAGTCCACGATTCGATTAGATTCAGCGATGCATCACGATTGCAGCGCAAGTGCGCATTGCTTTCATAAAAAAAAAATTAAGTACTCCTCCATTTTTTTTTTCTATCTGTTCTTAAAAAAAAACACACACACACAATAACACTTCCTGCATGTAGCAAAGTCTAAACACAGCGGACATGCTACAGGAGATGGTCAGAGACTGCGGACATGCTACAGGAGATGGTCAGAGGCTGCGGACATGCTACAGGAGATGGTCAGAGGCTGCGGACATGCTACAGGAGATGGTCAGAGGCTGCGGACATGCTACAGGAGATGGTCAGAGGCTGCGGACATGCTACAGGAGATGGTCAGAGGCTGCGGACATGCTACAGGAGATGGTCAGAGGCTGCGGACATGCTACAGGAGATGGTCAGAGGCTGCGGACATGCTACAGGAGATGGTCAGAGGCTGCAGACATGCTACAGGAGATGGTCAGAGGCTGCAGACATAGTACAGGAGACCGTCAAGAGACTGCAGACATAGTACAGGAGACAGTCAGCAGGTAAATATGATATATTTTTTATTTTTAAGGAAAAAATAATGTAAACAGGTCAACATCAGTGCAAAAAAAAAAAGGAAGACATTCCAATCAGCAATAAATAATATACTGCTTGAAGATCAGTGCATTCCAGAGGGGAGAGGTGATAGGGAAATCTTTGGAAGAAATTAGACAGAAAAAGAGTGTGCACTGTGCAGCTCCCAATGTGAGTCAGCGCCCAATGGGTTAGGACCAGAATGAAGTCAATCCATTAGTGACAGCAGGGATGGACTGGCCATCGGGACTACAGGGAGTTTCCCGGCCCGTTTTCAGTGACTGTGGACCGCCGCTCCCCTCCGCTCCTCTGTCTCTCTTTCCCCACAGCGTTCACCTCCTCTCCCTCCCTGAGCAGGAGAACGAGTCATCATGGGGGGGGAGGAGCATGGGGGACCAGAGCATCATATGGCAAGTGAAGGGGGAGGAGGGGCTTGGGTGGACATCGGGGTTGTTGTCTGGCTGCCATGGGAGAGACCTGTCAAAGTGGGCTGGTCTGGATGAAGTCCAGGGCCAATTTTTTGTCCCAGTCCAGCCCTGAGTGACAGTAATAAAGAAATTACTGTTTATTTGATAAAACCCATGAAGGGACTGGACCAGTACATGTTTATATGTAATAGGAATGAGCAAAAAGATTAGCATGTCACTTTTCCCAGTTGGTGTTCCGTTTACAGCAATTCAATAGCACTGGTGAAACATTCACATAAATCAAAGCATGACAAACTTACCTCACCTCCGGAGCATTTCTACCACCCCCCCTCTTCTCCTAACAGCTTGTTTACTTTTCGGAAGCCTACGCTGTGCCTTTACCACGTGTGATAAGAGCTGCTGTGATCTGTCTCACAGCTCCGTGCAGTGATCTGTGCCCGCCCATTGAGGAGATGACCAGTGTCACTCCATACAGCTACAAATTCTGAGGAGAGGGAGAGCGTGGGTGAGTGCAGAGGCTACAGGGGGAACGGCGCCAGGCGCAGCCAGCCGATCTCTATAGTGTCATGACTAGAAAAGACACTGCTGTCTGGGCGAGGGGGAGGGGCCAAAATGACATCATGAATAATCGATTATGCTGCATCCCCGCATCGATGCAGAATCGGGAAAGGAATAATCTCGATGCGGCGATCATTTTCAACACCCCTAGCTAATGATGAGCTGAGCTTCAAAAAACGAACTGCGCATGGGTCGTATCTTGGACGCATCCCAGTGCGCATGCTCACAATCACGTCAAAATAACTGCCTAAGATACGTCAAAACACTGCCTATGACGTGAACGTAACCTACGCACAGACCTATTCACGTACTACGTAAACAACGTAAAAATCGACGGCGTTTGTTCCCTGGTCCATACCTTTGCATGAGTTGTGCCTCCAATATGGGGAATAACTTTACGCCGGACGTAACCCTTACGCAAATCGTTGGGTGCAAGTACGTTCGTGAATCGGCGTATCTTACTCATTTGCATATTTAAAATGGGTACGCCGAATGCGTCCGTAACTATGCGCCCACGATACGCCGGCATAGGCAAGTTACGTCGGCCAGCTTAAGCCTATTTTTTGGAAGTATCTAACTTGTGGAATCAGCACAGAGATATACGACGGTGCACATTTGTACTTACGACGGCGTATCTCCAGATACGTCGGCGTAAGTCCTACGTGAATCCGGGCCATAGTATCTTGGATCAAGCTGTGACCACCATGTCATGCTCTGGGCGCTGTTCCTTGTCCTTGGAGGGTTTCCCTGTCTCAACCCCAGGGGAGATATCATGATTGAAGCCCCCCTTTTCTCCTAGGCAGATACCAGACCAGGTCTTGAGGCTGTTTAGTAAGTCTCCCAACTGTTTCCATCCTGTTCTTCCCTATTCATAAGGCATTATTGTTTATTCTTGTTTATTTTTATTTCCAGTATACCACTTTAAAACACTCCCGATGAATGGCTGAAATGCCAGGAAACACGTAGAGTGCCACTAGATGCCAACAGTCTACCTGTCTATATTTCATATGTTCTTTAATTGATTTATTTTACCATGTACCGTATTTATCGGCGTATACCGCGCACTTTTTTGCCCTGAAAATCAAAATACCCGAAGCCGCCGATGGACGCCGCGCAAGACGCCAAAACTGTAAGTACAAAAAACTTTTTTTCCACAGGAATGGGGGCAACTTTAGGGGTGCGCACTACACGCGGGAGCGCGCTATACCCCGATAAATACGGTATATCTGCCATGTCTGTTTTTTTATTTTGTATTGCATGCTATGAGCAGCATATTTAGAGTAAGCCTTGTGAGTACCTATCTATTTGATACGAAATATCTGATATGTATTTAAGATTGTAATAAATAAATCATGTACTTAAATTTAATTTTTATGTTATTATTCCCTTTGACATGGCGCTCCCTCATTTAAAGTTTCACAAACTCCTCTTTTCTATAGTTCACCTAAGGTAATTGGACACTGACACAACCAATGAAGACAGGCTCCCCTCTATATAACCCCTCCTATAAGGGACCTCAGTTTTGTAGCAAAGCAATACGTAACCCAGAAAGAGGGGTGGGATCTCTGTGTCCCGTGGTGTACTTCAAGAAAAAGATTTTAAGCCGGTTTCACACTTGTGCGTTGCATTTTTGAGCTCCGTTTTCTTTGCCAAGTTCTCAATCAGCTGTTCAGTGGTTTCTTTGCGTTTTAGCTGCTGATTCAATGACCTTGAGGGAGTGAAGTTTCGCCGCTGTTATCATAAGGGGAAACTCCATGCCAAATTTTAAATAAAAAAACGGCATAAGTTCCCCTCCATGAGCATACCAGGCCCTTAGGTCTGGTATGGATTTTAACGGGAACCCCTACGCCGAAAAAACAGCGTGGCGGTCCCCCCAAAATCCATACCAGACCCTTATCCAAGCATGCAGCCCAGCAGGTCAGGAAAGGGGGTGGGGACGAGCGAGCCCCCTCCTAAACCTTACCAGCCCAAAGCACCCTGTCCCCATGTTGATGAGGACAGGGCCTCTTCCCAACAACCCTGGCCATTGGTTGTTGGGGTCTGCAGACGGGGGGGCTTATCGGAATCTGGGAACCCCTTTAATAAGGGGGCCCCCAGATCCCGGCCCCCCACCCTATGTGAATGAGTATGGGGTACACCTGGTAGAAGAAAATTTTCAATAAAAAAACACTACACAGGTTTTTAAAGTAATTTATTAGGCAGCTCCGGGGGTCTTCTTCCAACTTCCTCTCCAATGCCTTCTCCACGCTCTCCAGTGCTTTCTTCCTTCTGCCGGGCACCACCAATATCTTCTTCCAGCTCTTTTACTAGCGGGAGCCGGTCTTCCTTGTCGCCTTCTTCGCTCTTCTCTTCTTGAGATGTTAACTCAACGCTCTCTCCTGCTGTAATGCCTGTTGCACGGTGCGCAACGACTTATATAGGCATGGGGCGTGGTCACCGGGTGATTTCAGCCGTGACCCCACCCCTTTATGGCGTCACAGTCCCTGGGCATGATGGGACCATCTGGCAGAATAAACAATGCATCTGTTTTACGTATCTGAGCAGTTGCTTGCAGATAAACCTTCATTGCTCTCACTACATCTAGAGAGTGCAATAATATTCCCCCCACTGACTGTGGTTCAGGAAAATATCTTGATTTAAATGGAATGGCAAGACCACCTTAGGAAGAAAATTAGGGTGGGGCCGTAATACAATTTTGTCTTTGTGACACACTAAATAAGGCTCTTTACAGGAAAGAGCTGCTAGTTCATATACTCTCCTAGCAGAGGAGAGTACAGTATATGAACTAGCCGCTCTTTCCTGTAAAGAGCTGCTAGTTTATATACTCTCCTCTGCTAGGAGAGTATATGAACTCTCCTAGCAGAGGAGATAGCAACCAAAAAAGCCAACTTCCGACTAGGGAATGAGATGCTAATGGTCTCTGAAAGAAGATCGATAGAGCCAAGATTTGACCCTTATTAGTACTGAGGGCTAATTTCATGTTTACCCCCAATTGACAAAAGGCTAGAATCTTACCGATGACCTATTTTTGAGAGTTCTACCCTTTAGATTCACACCAGGAAACATATGCCTTCCAAATTCTATAATAAATGAGCCTGGAGGCCAGCTTCCGAACATTAACGAGAGTAGAAAGGACTGTACCCGAGAGCCCACGTTTCTTCAGTCTGTAGGTTTCAACAGCCAGACCGTCAAATTTTGCTTTTGTAAGGAAGGATGGAACACTGGACCTTGTGATAGCAGGTCTTGGCGAAGTGGGAGAATCCAAGGTTTCCCCACTGCCACCCTTATGATCTTGGTTAGGGATGAGCTTCGCAATCGATGCGAACACATGTTCACATCGAACATCGGCCGTTCGATTGCTCGTCGAAAACGAACAAATCGGGTCATTCGCGCCAAATTCGAATGACGCGCAACGGCCCATAATTCACTGCAGCGTTGCGCGCTGATGATTGGCCAAGCATGCACCATGACCCCGCATGCTTGGCCAATCACAGCGCCCAAAAAACGAAGAGACCTAATTGGCCAAAGCCTGGGTGCTTTGGCCAATTAGGGCTCAGGGCATTAGCACACGCCCCACACTATAAAAGGCCGCCTTCCGGGCGGCCTCGTGTAGTGTGTTCCGGCTTGCTTTCAGAGAGAGAAGTCAGACAGACAGAGAGAGAGAGATAGAGAGAGACACAGTGTCTTTTCAGATAGATAGATAGATAGATCAGGGAGGCTACTAGTTAGTATAGTTAAATGTACAGTTTGTAGAGAATATATTGACATCCCTAAAAGTTGTCAATATATTTATAAACTGTATAGCTTAGCTAGTTCTGCTATTAGTAGGCAGGAGATTGTGCTTGATGCTCTAACGTGTTAGTGTACACGTGTACATAGACGCATTAACTGTTACTGCAAGTGTGCTATTTATTTGCACAGAAAGGCAGTTGCTGTTAATGCAGGTGGGCTATTGAATTGCACAGAAACGCAGTCGCTCTCACCGTGCGTGTGCTATGACATACCACCTGAGCGCATTTGGGGTCACCGTACGTGTGCTGTGACATACCACCTGAGCGCATTTGGGGTCACCGTACGTGTGCTGTGACATACCACCTGAGCGCATTTGGGGTCACCGTACGTGTGCTGAGACATACCACCTGAGCGCATTTGGGGTCACTGTACGTGTGCTGTGACATACCACCTAAGCGCATTTGGGGTCACCGTACGTGTGCTGTGACATACCACCTGAGCGCATTTGGGGTCACCGTACGTGTGCTGGTATATACCACCTGAGCGCAGTTAGTGCCACCGTACGTGTGCTGGTATATACCACCTGAGCACAGATAGTGCCACTGTACGTGTGCTCCTATATACCACCTGAGCACAGATGGTGCCACTGTACGTGTCCTGCTATATACCACCTGAGCACAGATGGTGCCACTGTACGTGTGCTGGTATATACTACCTGAGCACAGATAGTGCCACTGTACGTGTGCTCCTATATACCACCTGAGCACAGATGGTGCCACTGTACGTGTGCTCCTATATACCACCTGAGCGCAGATAGTGCCACTGTACGTGTGCTCCTATATACCACCTGAGCGCAGATAGTGCCACTGTACGTGTGCTGCTATATACCACCTGAGCACAGATGGTGCCACTGTACGTGTGCTGCTATATACCACCTGAGCGCAGTTAGTGCCACTGTACGTGTGCTGGTATATACCACCTGAGCGCAGATAGTGCAGCTGTACGTGTGCTGTTATATATCACCTGAGCGCATTTTGGTGTCACTCCGCTTGTGCTGTTACATACCATCTGAGCACTTCAATATGTCTGGAAGGAGAACAAAGAGAGGCAGAGAGTCAGGAGGGCAAGCAGGCTCTGCATGTAGAGGTAACGCTGGTAGTGGATGTGGTGCATCCTCTTCAGCCCGTGGCCGTGGCCGTGGCCGCTCGTCCTTCTTTTCGGGAGCTGGCCGTGTTGAACCTCAACATGCAGAGGAATTAGTAGAGTGGATGACCAAGCCGTCCTCATCCTCCTCATCCTCTCTCACACAGACAGATCAAAGTTTATCTGGCAAAGCAGCTGCCAAGGCGTCCTCTTCCCTCTGCACAATGGCTTCACACAATACTTCCCTAGTACCACCATGTCCTCCTGAGGAGTCCCCCGAACTGTTTCAACACAGTGTGGGGTACATGCTGCAGAAAGATTCGCAGCGTTTTGTAGACTCCGATGACGGAACACTGATAGAGGAAGGCATTGATGTGAGCCCAGGGAGAGGGGGTGGCCGAGAGGGACAGCAATTTGTCAGTGATGATGTTCCCCCAGCTGGAGCATACTGCCAGGTTGTTGACAGTGATGAGGAGGGAGGGGATGATGAGGTCACTGACTGGAGGAGGAGGAGGAGGAGGAGGCCCTTCAGGGGTCAGCTTAAGGTCACACCCACTGCATTACAGCGCACATCTACGGCGCTTGTGCATGGCGCTGCTGTGTCTGACCAGTACAGCAAAAGTTCTTTGGTGTGGGCCTTTTTTGAAACATGTCCACAAGATCGTACCTTTGCTATTTGCAACTTATGTCGCAAGCGTATCTCGCGTGGCCAAAACATCAACCGCCTGGGTACCACATGCTTGTCCAGACATATGTCGACCTGCCATGCAGCTCGTTGGCAAGCACACCAGAAAGACCCACACCAAAGACAAAAGCGTACCCCCCCTTGCCCTTCTGGGACCTCCAACCCCAGTAGACCCCCAGTCCTTTCTGAAGCCTGCAGTGAAGGTGTAGAAATAGGTGTGTCACAAGCTAGTAGTAGTCAATCTACTGATAGTACCAGGCAAATTTCCCTGCCCCAGCTGCTGCAGCGCCGAAAGAAGTACAATCCCAGCCATCCACATGCCCAGCAGTTGAATGCTAGCTTAGCGAAATTGCTAGCACTTCAACTGCTACCTTTTCAGTTGGTAGATTCTGCCCCCTAACGTGAGTTTGTGCAGTACCTCACTGGCAAGTACCAAAACGCCACTTTTTCTCACGGAAGGCTATTCCGGCTCTCTACCAGCATGTGGAAGGCAATGTCCATGCCTCGCTGGACAGGGCGGTCAGTGGTAAGGTGCATATTACCGCTGACTCATGGTCCAGCAGGCATGGACAGGGACGTTACCTGTCTTTTACGACGCATTTGGTGACTCTGCTGGCAGCTGGGAAGGACGCAGGGCAAGGTCCAGTAGTTTTGGAGGTTGTTCCGCCACCACGCCTCCAAAAAAATACTACTGCTTGTGACACACCTCTTTCCTCCACCCCCTCCTCTTCTTCTTCCTCTGTGGCCTCTTCCTGTGAGGATGATTTCTCCCATCCAGCCGTGCTCCGTAGGCGTACGAGGGGATACGCAGGAATGCAGGCCAAGAG
Organism: Rana kukunoris; assembly: GCA_029574335.1. Lineage (NCBI taxonomy): Eukaryota > Metazoa > Chordata > Amphibia > Anura > Ranidae > Rana > Rana kukunoris. The sequence continues at coordinate 54,006,165 of CM056060.1, forward strand.
ATGCCATGCGGTGCTAGAGCTGGTGTGCTTGGGAGACATGAGCCACACTGGGGAAGAGATTTTCTCAGCTCTGCAGGGTCAGGCTGAGAGGTGGTTGACGCCACGCCAGCTGAAGCCTGGAATGGTGGTCAGCGATAATGGCACCAACCTCCTCTCTGCCCTGCGACAGGGAAAACTCACCCACGTGCCCTGTTTTGCGCATGTCCTCAATTTGGTGGTGCAGCGGTTCTTGGGCAGGTACCCGGGCTTGCAGGATGTCCTGAAGCAGGCCAGGAAAGTCTGTGTGCATTTTCGGAGGTCATATAATGCCACTGCTCGGCTGACTGACCTCCAAAGGGAATACAACCTGCCCAAGAACCGCCTAATTTGTGACATGCCCACCAGATGGAACTCAACGTTGGCCATGCTGCAGCGGCTGCACACGCAGCAGCGGGCCATCAATGAGTACCTGTGCCAATATGGCAGCAGAACTGGGTCAGGGCAGCTAGGTTTTTTTTCACCACGCCAGTGGGCCTTGATCAGGGATGCATGCACTGTCCTGCCACCATTTGAGGAGGCCACGAGGATGGTGAGCAGTGACAGTCCATGCATCAGTGAGACTGTCCCTCTTATTCACATGTTGGAGCACATGCTACGTGGAATAATGGACAGGGCCCTTGAGGCAGAACAGAGGGAGGAAGAGGAGGACTTCCTTACCTCTCAAGGCCCCCTTTACCCAGACAGTGGTCCTGCTTGCCCACCTAGCACACAGGAAGAGGATAAGGAGGAGGAGGAGGATTGTATCAGCAGCATGGAGGTGGAGCCTAGCACTCAGCAGCAGCAGTCTTCAAGGCATCATTTACAGTCCCAAGGAGCACGTGGAGTTTTACGTGGCTGGGATGAGGTGCCTGTGGATCCTGTCGTCCTCAGTGACCCATAGGACTGTGGCCCGAATGCCTCAGCAAACCTACGCTGCATGGCCTCCCTGATTCTGCAAAGCCTGCGTAAGGATCCTTGTGTACGTGCTATTAAGGAGAGGGATCATTACTGGCTGGCGACTCTCCTTGATCCATGTTACAAGAGTAAGGTTGCGGACCTTATGTTGCCATCGCAGAGGGAGCAGAATATGAAACTTCTGCGAGAGGCCTTGCAGAAGGGTCTGTGCAATGCGTTCCCAGAACCGGGGGGATTACCAAAACCTGGCTCTGGACAACGTCTTGCTGAGGCTTCGGTGAGTCACAGGAGGGGCGGTGGAGAAGGCGATCGTCTGACCGATGCGTTAAGGCAGTTTTTTAGTCCGCAGCCCCAAGGTCTGACCGGTTCCAGCAACCATCGCCAGCGTCTGCTTTACATGGTCTGGGAATACCTAGGGGCAAGATCCGACTTGGACACCTTCCCCACCGAAAATCCTCTGCCTTACTGGGTCTTGTGGATGGATCACTGGCCAGAGCTTGCCCAGTACGCAATTGAGCTACTGGCTTGCCCTGCATCCAGTGTTCTTTCAGAACGGACATTCAGTGCTGCTGGAGGCTTTGTCACTGATCACAGGGTGCGCCTCTCCACCAGCTCTGTTGATCGACTGACCTTCATCAAAATGAATCAGGCTTGGATCAACACCATCTACCAAGCACCTGATGCTGATATTAATGAATAATATATTTTTTGTTGAATCCCTTTTAGACTGTTGATGCTGAGTGACTGTCCTCTTATGCTGCTGATGGAATATCCTTCTCCTCCTCACTTTTCTTGCTGATAGCTAGTAAGAAATGTTGTGTTTCTGGGCTCCGCCACCAGTGCCTAAGGCACAATTTTTCAGCCCCTGTTTAACAGGGGCGCCTAATAACAATTTTTGTTGCAATACTTTGCACGTGGCTCCTTGTTGCGCTCCAATTGCAGTTATTGAGAGGGGTTGCAAGTGTTGTGTTGTGCCCAAGGCACAATTTTCCAGCCCCTGTTTAACAGGGGCGCTTAATAACAATTTTTGATGCAATAATTTGCACGTGGCTCCTTGTTACGCTCCAATTGGAGTTATTGGGAGGGGTTGCAAGTGTTGTGTTGTGCCCAATACACAATTTTTCTGCCCCTGTTTAACAGGGGGGCCTAATAACAATTTTTGATGCAATACTTTGCACGTAGCTCCTTGTTGCGCTCCAATTACAGTATGTTTGAGGGGTGCCCTTTTTTCTAAAAATTTTCTTTCACACAACAATAATGGCCCCCCACCACCGCTAAAATATTTGACATAATGTTGCCACACAGAACTTGCGCAAGTAGCATTAATTACTTTTTTTTTTGGTCCTTTCATGTTGTGCAGGAACATTTCTAAACACGTGCCGCTACTATATACACCCAGCAGGTGTGATATTTAAAGGAATTTTTTTTTTCTTCACTTTAAGCATCATTAAAATGGCTGCTCCGCAAAAAAACGGCCGTTTTAAAAAAAAAAAATTCCATTGATACATGTTCCCTGGGGCAAGACCCGGGTTCTGAACGACGTTTTCCAACATTTAATTGAATTTTGGTCTTTAAAATGACTGTTTTTGAATTCGAACGTTCGGGTCCCATAGACTTCAATGGGGTTCGAAATGCTCGCGCGAACCTGCGGTCTGTTCGAACGTTCTGGTGCGAACAGAACCCGGGGATGTTCGGCTCATCCCTAATCTTGGTGTACCAGGACCTTCTGGGCCAATTCGGGCCACCAAGTCTGTAAGAGCGGAACTGGAGGGAATGCATAAATCAGTGAAAACTGATCCCAGGGAATCATTAGTGCATCTGTTCCATAGAATAGAGGATCTTTCGTCCTCGACACAAACTTGTCTAACTTCCTGTTGAACCTGGAGGCGAACAGGTCTACGTCTGGTGCCCCCCATTTCTGGCATATATCCTGAAAAATGTTGGGGTGGAGAGACAATTCCCCTGGCGACAATTGCTGGTAGCTCAGGTAATCCGCTTGCCAATTTTCCACTCCTGGAATGAAGATTGCAGAAATACAAGGAATATGAGCTTTTTGTCCATTCTAAAATCTTGTTCACCTCCCTCTGAACATTCCGACTTCGGGTGCCACCTTGGTGATTGATGTTAGCTACTGCAGTAGCATTGTCGGATTCAATCCGAACCGGGTGACCTTGTAACCTGTGTGTCCAGTTTCCGAAGGCTAGATATACTGTCCGGATCTCCAAAATGTCCATGGGTAGGCCCTTTTCGGGGCCAGGTACCCTGGGCTGAGGCTTCCTCCAGAATTGTCCCACAGTCCAACAGGCTGGCATCCATAGACACTACCTTTCAAGTGACTGGGAGAAAGGATTTCCCTGCTCGCAAATTCTTGATGCTTAACCACTAACTGAGGCTTTGGCGCACCTCTAGGGATAGGTGCATCGGCCAATCTAAAGCCTGGATCTGTCTGTTCCAGGCTGCCAGGATACTGCTCTGGAGTAGTCTTGAATGAAACTGGGCATACAGAATGGCTTTGAAAGAGGCCACTATTTTCCCCAGCAATTTCATGCAAAGGCGAATTGATGGTTTCCCATTCACCCTGACCATGCCGAACCGATGCTTTAAGGATTTGACCTTTGCTTCCGGAAGGAATACTTTGGTTTTTGGTTGTGTCTAAGACCATTCCCAAATCATCTACCCTTCTCTGGGGCTGTAGAGAGGACTTCTGGAAGTTTAGGATCCAGCCTAGACACTCTAGGTAGTTTCTAGTGATGAGCGGAATACGCCATTTTCGATTTCGCGATATTTTGCGAATATTTCGAAGAATATTCGCGAATATTCGTTAATTTCGAATATTCGTGATATTTTATAAAAAAAAATGCGAAATTTCGCAAATGCGAATTTTCGCTAATGCGAAATTTCGCTATTTTTTTTTGGATAAAATATCACGAATATTCGATATTTACGTTATGTACTGAGTACACTGTGATTTAACCACTTGCTTACTGGGCACATAAACCCCCTTCGTGCCCAGGCGAAATTTCAGCTTCCGGCACTGCGTCGCTTTAACTGACATTTGCGCGGTCGTGCGACATGGCTCCCAAACAAAATTGACGTCCCTTTTTCCCCACAAATAGAGCTTTATTTTGGTGGTATTTGATCACCTCTGCGGTTTTTATTTTTTGTGCTATAAACAAAAAAAGAGTGACAATTTAAAAAATATATATTTTTTTTTTTACTTATTGCTATAATAAATATCCCAATTTAAAAAAAAAAAAAAAGAAAAAAAAAATTCTCAGTTAAGGCCGATACATATTTTTCTACGTATTGTTGTAAAAAAAAAAAAATAGGGGACAGAATTATGATTTTTTTTATTATTATTTTTTTTACTAGTAATGGCGGCGATCTGCGTTTTTTTTTTATTGGGACTGCGATATTGCGGCGGACATATCGGACACTTTTGACACAAATTTGGGACCATTCACATTTATACAGTGATCAGTGCTATAAAAATGCACTAATTACTGTATAAATGTGACTGGCACGGAAGGGGTTAACACTAGGGGGTGAGGAAGGGGTTACATGTATTCCCTGGGTGTATTCTAGCTGTGTGGGGGGAGGGGGCTGACTGGGGGAGGTGACCGATGCTGTGTCCCTATGTACAAGGGACACAGATCGGTCTCCTCTTTTCTGACAGCACGTGGAGTTCTGTGTTTACACACAGAGCTCCACGTCCCTGCTCTCACCTGCTGTGTTCCCGCTGATCGCGTGTACCCGGCGGACATCGCGGCCGCCAGGTACACACATTGGCCTTCAGCGATGCGCCGGGACAGTGTTTACCCGCTGCACGCCACCCAGTGATGCGCGCGCGGGTAATGCACTTAAAATGACGTCCAAAGACGTCTACCCGGCACTTGAGAGCCACGCTGTGGACGTCTTTTGTCTATAGCACAGATCTCAAGTGGTTAATTGTGCCACTGACTGTTCTACCAAGAGTAGATCATCCAGATATGCCATTACCGTTATGCCCCTCACCTTTGCTAGGAGTGGGGCCAGAACCCTTGTAAACACGCGAGGTGCCGTAGCCAAGCCAAAAGGTAGAGCCATAAACTGATAGTGGCAGTGTTCCACAGCGAACCTTAGGAACTTTTGGTAGGCGAGATGAATAGGCACATACAAATATGCATCTTTTTACTTATGTGACCTAGAAGCCATCACAGCCATGCCTTCTAATGGCCTGGCTGTGATTGGCCAGTGCAGCATGTGACCCAGCCTCTATATAAGATAGAGGCACACAGCACAGCTCGTCACTCTGCTTTAGCTAGGGTAGGGAAAGGCTGCAGCTGCTCTCAGGGACAGATTTAGATATGATTTTCGTGCTTCAGAAATCGAATTACAATACTCAGCGATCGATCTACATAGCATTAGCTACATTGGGGAAAGGTTCCTCATTATAGGGAGAGAATTAGTTAAGAGTATATGTTCCTGTGAGATACTCTGCATATTACACCAGCACTGCATATGTTCCTGTCAGATACTCTGCATATTGCACCAGCACTGCATATGTTCCTGTAACATACTCTGCATTAGCTACTGTAGGGAAAGGTTCCTGATTGTGCCTATAGGGAGATAATTATATAGAAGTCAGTCCTACTTCCCAAATCTAATTGCACCAGCAATGCATATGTTCCTGTGAGATGCACTGCATATGTTCCTGTCAGATACTCTGTATATTGCACCAGCACTGCATATGTTCCTGTGACATACTCTACATTAGATAATTTAGGGGAAGGTTCCTGATTGTGCTTATAGGGAGTCAGTCCTACTTCACAAATCAAAGTGCAGCAGCACTGCATATGTTACTGTGAGATACACCCTTTATATACTTTTGTTCTATTGTGCTATTCCAAAAACAACCATTTAGGTAAAAAATAATAATTTGCAGTGTTTCCTTCAGTGTTTCCTGCATATCTGTAGGTGTGAGATAAACACCTTAGCTAGTGTTCTTCTATTGTTGTATTAAAAAAATATAATTTACAGTTTTTCCTCCAGTGTTTGCAGTCTTGCCTGCATATTTGTACATGTGAGATACACACTTTACATACCGTTTTCTATTGTGCTTTTCCAAAAAACAATTATTTTGGGCAAATAAATATTTTTTTGGTGCGTTTCCTGCATATCTGTAGGTGTGATATAAACACTTTAGCTAGTGTTCCTCTATTGTTGTTTAGGGCAAGATCCCACATTTGAGAAATATAAGGAGAACGTCAAATAAGGGACGTGGCCGCGGTCGTGGTGCTGCTGATTAGTGTTGCTCACGAATATTCGCATTGCGAATATTCGTTACGAATATTGCATATTCGAGTATGTGCGAATAAATCGAATATCGCGGTGAATATTCGCTATTGCGAATATTCGTATTTTTTCAAATTTATTTTTAAAACAGATCACATCCTAGTGATCTCCATCGACGTCTAAAAGCATTGCTGGTATGATTAGAGACCCTGGGCCGAGTAGCTGAGGCGATCCTTTTATGTTGCCGAATATTCGCAATGCGAATATTCGTATTACGAATATTCGCGAATACTTTCTCTGCCCTTCTGTGTTTTGTTTATAAAAAACAAAAAAACAAAAAAAAATTTGCTTTAGTTTAGTCATATAAGTTTGTGTAAGTAGAGTTAGTGTTTAGTGCATATTAGTTCAGTAATCCAGGAAATGATCTCTGTTTTCGCGTGTTGACAAGAATTTCGCAATCAATTTCGCATTCGCATTAGCGAAATTTTGCAAAAAAAATTTTTTGATAAAATATCACGAATATTCGATATTAACGAATATTTCGCAAATATTCTTCTGTATATTCGTGAAATATCGCGAAATCGAATATGGCTTATTCCGCTCATCACTACTGCTGATGGAGCTCCTGTAGCTCCATCAGCAGTAGTGATGTAGTGATGTAGTGATGTAGACTGTAGTGATGTAGACTGTAGGTCGATCTGTGCCAGCTACACGCACAAGTGAAACACCTTTCTCAGGTGCGAGTAGGCAACAGAGCCTGCAGCGGTATTTGGTGGGGCCTAATCTGGCTCTACGAATGTTGAGGCCAGGAGCAGGACAGGCGATAGTAGATTGGGTTGCTGACAGTGCCTCCAGTTCCTTCACATTGTTTACCAACTATTCTTGTGCTGAACGATTGGAGTTAGCACCTGCAGCCGATGTGCATCAGTCTTTCACCTCACCCCCTTGCAAATCAGCCAAGCAGTCTAAACCCCAAATCATGCAGCAGTCTCTTCTACTTATTGATGACTGTGTTAGCATGTTTTACCAGGGCCATCCACCTAGCCCTGCCCCAGAAGTGGAAGAGATTGAGTGCACTGATGCCCAACCACTTATGTTTCAAGATGAGTACACAGCACGTCTCGGATGATGAAGAAACAAAGTTGCCAATTGCGGCTGCTGTCGCAATTGTGCAGACCGACAAGGAGGGCAGTGGTGAAGACTGGCTGGAAGATGATATGGTGGACGATGAGGTCCTCGACCCCACATGGAATCAACCTCATGCAGGTGACCCATGTAGTTCGGAGAAGGAGGCGGTGGTCGCACAGAGCCACCAGCACAGCGTCCGTCCCCTAGATAGTACGCCTGCTACTGCCCAACGCAGCAAGGGACCGAGCACACCAAAGCCAGGTCCAAGGAGTTTCCTAGCATGGCAGTTCTTCACACAATATGCTGATGACAAGACACAAGTGGTTTGCACGCTGTGCAATCAGAGGCTGAAGTGAAGCATAAACCTTCTCAACCTGAGCACAACCTGCATGACCAGGCATCTAAGTTCAAAGCACGAGCTGCAGTGGAGTAGACACTTCAAAAACCAAGAAAGGTCTCTGGCTCCTCCCTGCTTCCTCTTCTGCTTCAGTCTCGGGCCGTTCGGCCTCTTCATCCACCTCTGTAGTGACAGTGCCACCTGCCGCCTGCCGCCCCACAATTAGAGGACTGGCAAGCAACACTACCCCCTGGGTCACAAAACGTCTCCACAATGTCCCATGAAAGAATTCAGCTCTCTTATCTCCCAAACACTGGAGCGGAAGAGGAAGTACCCCTCTACCCACCCGTGATTCCTGGCCCTAAATGCCAGCATTTCAAAACTCCTGGCCTCTGAAATGCTGTCATTCCGTCTGGTGGAGACAGAGTTTTAAAAGCCTGCTGGCATTGGCTGTCCCACTGTACGTCGTGCCCAGCCGCCACTACTTTTTCTGGCGAGCCATCCCTTCCCTGCACAACCAAGTGGGGGACAAAATCAGGTGTGCACTGCGCAACACCAACTGTGCCAAGGTCCATCTAACTACGGATACGTGGACCAGTAAGCATGGTCAGGGATGTTATATCTCCCTAACAGCGCACTGGGTAAATGCAGTGGCGGCTGGGCCTGAGGCGGATAGCAGTTTGGCGCATGTCCTTCCACCACCGAGGATTGCAAGGCGCTTCAGTTTGCCTCCTGTTGCTAACTCCTCCTACTCCGCTTCCTCATCCACTACTGCCTCCTCATCCGGTCAGTTTAACACATTCACCACCAACTTCAGCACAGCCATGGGTAAACGCCAGCAGGCAGTTTTAAAACTTTCCTGTTGGGGGGAAAAAACCCACACCGCGCAGGAGTTGTGGAGGGACATGGAACAACAGACCGATGAGTGGTTGGCATCATTGAGCCTCACGAGGGCCTGGTGGTGTGCGATAATGGGCGAAATCTCGTAGCAGCTCTGGGCCTAGCCAGTTTTGACGCACATCCTTGCCTGGCGCATGTGCTGAATTTGGTGGTGCAGAGGTTCCTTAAAACTTACCCCGATATGCCACAGCTGCTGCATAAAGTGCGGGCTGTCTGTGCGCACTTTCGGCGTTCTCACCCTGCCGCTGCTCGCCTGGCAGCGCTGCAGCATAACTTCGGCCTTCCCGCTCACCGCCTCATATGTGACGTGCCCACAAGGTGGAACTCCACCTTGCACATGCTGGCCAGACTGTGCCAGCAGCAGCAGGCGATAGTGGAGTCTCAGCTGCAGCACGCACGCGTGAGTCGCTCTGCGGAACAGAACCACTTCACCACCAATAACTGGGCCTCCATGCGAGTCCTGTGTGCCTTGTTGAGCTGTTTCGAGTACTCCACCAACATGGCCAGTGCCGATGACGCAGTTTTTAGAGTGACTATCCCAGTTCTATGTCTCCTTGAAAAAACACTTTGGGCGATGATGGAAGAGGATGTGGCACAGGAGGAGGAGGAGGAGGAATCGGGATAATTTTCAAGACCTTCAGGGCAGTCATTCACAAGTGGCTCCGAGGGTGGGTTCCTGCACCAACAAAGGCCAGGTACACAATTGTCCAGCAAGGGCACAGTTCTGGAGGATGATGAGGTAGAGGATGAGGAGGTGGAGATGGAAGAGGAGGAGGAGGAACCATGTTCACAGCAGGGTGGCACCCAGACCAGCTCATGGCCAGCACTGGTGCGTGGCTGGGGGGATACAGAGGACACAGATGATACACCTCCCACAGAGGACAGCTTTTCCTTGCCTCTGGGCAGCCTGGCACACATGAGCCATTACATGCTGCAGTTACATAGTTAGCCAGGTTGAAAAAAGACACAAGTCCATCCAGTTCAACCATCAAAAATAAAATAAACAAACAAAATAAAACACAGTACAATCGCATACACCCAACTCCATACCCGCAGTGTCTCCGCAACGACCGACGTGTTTTACACATTTTACCAGGTGCTGATTACTGGGTGGCCACGCTGCTGGATCCCCGTTACAAGGACAATGTACCGTCCTTAATTCCCTCAATGGAGCGTGATTGCAAGATGCACAAGTACAAGCGCACGCTGGTAGACGCTCTGCTGGTGCAATTACCACCTGACAGTGGGGGCACAGTGGAAGCACAATGCAAAGGCAGAGGAGGAGGAAGAGGTCGCCAACGCAGCAGGGGCACCTCCAGCAGCTCAGAAGGCAGGGTTAGCATGGCTGAAATGTGGAAAAGCTCTGTCAGCACGCCACAACAAACAGCACCACCAGCTGATATGGAACATTTTAGCAGGAGGCAGCATTTCAGCAACACGGTGGAGCAGTATGTGTGCACACGCCTACACGTACTGAATTACGGGTCTGCCCCCTTAAACTTTTGGGTCTCCAAATTGGGCACATGGCCTGAGCTTGCCCTTTATGCCTTGGAGGTGCTGGCCTGCCCTGCAGCCAGTGTATTGTCTGAACGTGTATTTAGCACAGCAGGGGGCGTTATCACAGACAAGCGCAGCCGCCTGTCCAGAGCCAATGTGGACAAGCTCATGTTCATTAACCCCCTTGACGGTAAACCTGAGCGCGACTCGGGGTTGGTATTTCCTGTTGCGATCGTTATCCACGAGTCGCGCTCGGGGTGTATGTGCAGAGCCAGCGCCAGCGACAGCAGCGTTCCTTACCGTCTCCAGGCGATCCAGCGATGATCTCTCATTGCTGTGATCGCCGCCGAGATCCCAGCCGCGCCAATCTGACACAGTGCCCTTTCAGTGCCCCTTGCCATATATAATAATATATATAATAAAACCTTTCAAAACCCTTTGAAAATGGCATCTAAAAAGCGCTGTCCTACGAATGCGATTTTTGATCTGCTGAGCGACAGCGACAGCGGCAGCGAAACGGAGTTGATCGCAGAACAGAGCGACAGTGAGTCGTGGGGCGATTTGTCATCCGGCTCTGACACCGACACTGATGCAGAAAGTGACAACGCCGATGATCCCGCACCTGACATAAGTGATGTGCGCACTTGGTGCGCTATAGACAGCGATGCGGACCAGGCAGCGCCCCCGAGGTTCCGATTCACTGGATCTCCTGGGATGAAGGTTGATGTGGAGAGTGACAACCCTCTGGCGTACCTGAAACTCTTTCTTTCTGAGGAGGTAATTTTAAAAATTGTGACAGAGACCAATCAATACCACGATCAGCAATCTGCTACTCTGCGTGCCAGATTTTCCCGATCCAGAAAATGGGAACCTGTCACTAAAGAGGACATATGGAACTTTCTAGGACTCATCATCCTTCAAGGGGTGGTGGGCAAACCGCTCCAGAAATGGTACTGGACCACCAACAAGATGCTGGCCACGCCATTTTTTGGGACTGTGATGTCTGAGTATCGTTTTTCACTGATTATGAAAAACTTACACTTCGCCAACAACGAAGAGTTTGATGAGGCCACGCATCCTGCGCCCAAGCTCAAAAAAATCTGGGAGGTGTACCAGATGATTGTCGCCAACTTCCAGCGGACCTACGTGCCAGAAAGGGATGTCAGTGTGGACGAAAGTCTGATGGCCTACAAGGGACGCCTAAGCTGGATCCAATTTATTGCGTCCAAAAGGGCGCGCTTTGGCGTAAAGTTTTTTATGCTATGTGAATCTTCCACGGGATATATTTGGAATGCGGTAATTTACACCGGGAAAGGTACAAAGTTTGATCCCAAATACAGCCGCTATGGGATGGCCACATCGTCAGTCCTTTCACTGCTGGACCCATTACTGAACCAGGGATATTGCGTGACAACAGACAATTTTTATACGTCACCGGAACTTTATGAGGTTCTGCTCCTCAACAAAACGGATGGGTATGGTACAGTGAGGCCAAACCGGCGTGACATGCCATCTACGTTTGGCAAGAAGAAATTGAAAAAAGGAGAGATGGTTGCCTTCCAAAAGGGAAAAATGATGGCAATGAGATGGAGAGACAAAAAGGACGTGTGTGTCATGAGCACCGTGCACAGCACTTCCACTACCATGGTCCGCACAAAACAGGGAAAAGATGTGCTGAAGTCACAAGTAGTGATCGACTACAATCACACGATGGGGGGTGTCGACCGAGCCGATCAGGCGATGACATTTTACCCGGCGATGCGCAAACAACAAAAAAAGTACTACAAAAAGATTTTCAGACATCTCCTTGAACAATGTCTTTGGAACGCGTATATTCTTTATAAGGCAAACACGAACACACCTCTTATTCATTGCGATTTTATATGGAAGCTGGCTGAGCAAATTTTTATCAACCACCCGACGCCATCAGTGTCTGCTAACAGACCCGGACGACGCTCTGTTGACGTTGGCAATCCAGAGCGCCTGACAGGTCGTCATTTTGTAGACTTTGTACCGCCAACCGCACGAAAGTTAGCGCCTACCAGGATGTGCGTCGTTTGCTGTTCCAAGAAGGATGGAAATGGAAAAAAAATCCAAAAGGAAACCAGGTACTATTGCCCAGATTGCAACGTCGGACTTTGTCAAATTCCATGTTTCAAACTTTTTCACACCCAGGATGTGTATTAAATTTCTTTGTTTGACTAATATCTTTAATTTTTCTTTGTATTATTGAATAAAATTATATTATTTATCAGATTATAATTCATGTGTTTGTGTTTCCAATTTATCACATCTGGAATGTCTACTAGAGTCTTGTTTTGGTCAGGTTTAAGTAAGTAATTACTAAGAATTGCAGGCCCATAATACATATCACCAAATTTCCATGCAAAATAATTGTACCGCTTTTGGTACGTAATTCCAGACAGAATCATACCGCCAGGGAGGTTAAAATGAACCAGGCATGGATCCCACAGGACTTGTCTGTACCCTGTGCAAAATAGACATGTATACCGGCCTTACCCAGACATTCTTGTATTTCTGATCTTTCTAGGGTTGCCACCTCATCCCTTTAAAAGCGAAAACATATTAATTACACAGGTTCTCTGGCTGATTAAGGTGCTAATTAAACTCACTTGGTGTTTTTTCAACATTAAATTAGCCCCAGAACCTGTGTAATTACTATGTGTTTGGGTTTAAAGGGATGAGGTGGCAAACCCTAGATCTTTCTCACTCTTTTGGGGTGTACCCTAATTTAAAAAATAAATAAATTAAAAACAAAAAGCTGTGTTGGCTACCTCGTCCTTCTCCACCGCCGCTTCCACCTACACCGCCACATCCACCGCCACCTCAACCTCCTACTCCATATGGACCTCATCCTTCTAGGTCAAAATTATTTTCTTTTTTCTTTTTCTTTTTTTATGTTATTTTAAGTTATTTCCCTATCCACATTTTCAGAGTACTTGCCATGCTCTTATCGACATTTTGCTGCCATTTTCAGCCCTCTAGCCCTTTCCCTTAGTTTTTTAGAGACATTTTAGTAGTTAAAAATTCGGGTCCCGATTTACTTCAATGGGGTTTGGGTTCGGGTCAAGTTCAGGGTCCCGAACCCGGACTTTTTTCCGAAGTTCGGCCGAACCCGCCAAACCCGTACATCCAGGTGTTTGCTCAACTCTACTATTGACGCTAAGGCACACGTACACACGATACACGCGTACACACGATCGAATATATCTGCTGAAACTGGTCCGCAGACCAGTTTCAGCGGACAGATTCGATCGTGTGTACGGGCTAGCAGACAGGTTTCCAGCAGACAAAAGTTTTAAAGCATGCTTTAAAACTTGTCTGCTGGAAAGCCGTCTGTCGGATATGTCCGCTGGTTAGTACGCCTAACCAGCGGACCGAAATCTCCCGCATGCATCGAATGGATTCGACGCATGCGTAGAAGTATTTTACTTCCGGGTCGGTGACGTGGCGGCGTCAACGTCACCGCCACGTTATCGCGCTGTCTGTCCGCGGGGATTTTGGTTTGATCGTGTGTACACAGATCAAACCAAAATCTCCCAAGAGACATGTCCGATGAAAACGGTCCGTCGGACCGTTTTCATCGGATATATCTCCTCGTGTGTACAGGGGCCTAAGAATTCTCTGCCTTGTAGGGTGGAAACCACTGATCAAATTGTTTCCATTCGGAAATTACGAATGTTAAGAAACTGATTTCAAGTTAATAAAAAAAAAGTTATGCTCACTTTTTGTACAATGAGCATCAAACATCCAAATAGACCTTCTGTTCTGGTAAGGTGCACAAAGAAATGTGCATAAACTTTTAACTTGAAAATTAACCCCAACACAAAAAAAAAAGAAAAAAAAAGAAGCTTGCTAAGCAATGAAATGAATGTGTATGTATAAAACAGCAGGTGAAAATAACTGTGAGTTGTATTGCCACTTTGCCAGAGTAAAAGAGCCAACACATGTATAGGTAATCACTGGAAAACCTGTTCAGGAGCACCATCATATGAAATCATGTATGCGTATTGCTAAGACCATGGCAGGCATATGTGGACTATGCCAACAACGTGCACACTATGGAATATTATTTTACAGTTTGCTTACAGCCTTTATTTCTTTGTACACACTTCATGCACATGTGAAATTCCAGACTGTGTTCAGATAGACTAAAAAACAGAAAACAATTATTTATATTTTAGGCAAACACTGCATAAGTTCATAGAAAACAATACTTTGGAAATTCACCTTACAGGATGTAGAAATTATGTGAGGATACAACTTGCTTTGTCCATGCTTCAACATAAGCATTAGTAAATCAAGTCTACTGTGTTTATTTAGACCTCACAAGCCTGCCCAATTACATTTATTATTATTGTTTTGTTATACAGGATTAATACAGTGCCAACAGTTTTGCACAGTGCTTAATCTTAATGGGACAAGGCATCCATTATTTACTACTAAAATAAAATGGATAATTTAGCTGTGTAGCTCTATACATTATTTGGCATAAAGATGAACATATAGGGCCAGATTCATGTAGCCCGCTGTATCTTTAGACGGGCGTAGCGTATCTTGTTTACGCTACGCTGCCGTAAATTAGCGAGGCAAATGCTGTATTCCCCAAGCTAAGTTACAGCGGCGTAGCGTAAATGGGCCGGCGTAAGCCCGGGTAATTCAAATGTGAATGAGGTGGGCGTGTTTTATGGTAATGTATTGTGACCCCACGGCATGCGCCGACAGTGTACGTATCCCAGTGCGCATGCTCCAAATTATGACGCTACGACGCATTGTTTTTTCGACGTGAACGTAATTGACGTAAATCCCCATTCACGGACGAGTTACGTAAACAACGTAAAATCTGAAAAATTTGACGCGGTCCCGACGTCCATACTTAACATAGGATGCGCCATCTTTTTGGTGGTTTATCTTTATGCCGGAAAAAGCCTTACGTAAACAGCGTAAATTCACTGCGTCGGCCATATTCTAGGCGTAAATCAGCGGGAACGCCCCTAGCGGCCAGCGTAAAATGCAGTTAAGATACGCCGGAGTAGGAGACTTACGCCGGT
Source organism: Rana kukunoris (assembly GCA_029574335.1). NCBI lineage: Eukaryota > Metazoa > Chordata > Amphibia > Anura > Ranidae > Rana > Rana kukunoris. Next base: position 54,021,306 of record CM056060.1, read on the forward strand.
CGTATCTTAACAACATTTAACCACTTTCCCACCGCGCCATAGGCATTTTACTGCTACGCCGCGGTGGAGTTATTTTGGGACGACGTCCCTGGGACGCGCTCGCGGAAGTGTCCGTGCTCGCCGGGTCTAGAAGATCCGGCGGATCACGGTAAATTGCCGCTGATAGCGGCCGTTTACCACGTGATTGCGCCGTCAAATGACAGTGCGATCACTTGTAAACAAACCGGCGTCATTTGATGACGCCGTTTCCTCCCTCTCCTCTCTGTACCGTTCGGTACAGTGTGAGAGGAGAGGGGGGGGGAGCGGGTGGCAGCAGCAGCGCTGTGGCTGGATCTGTGACAACTGCAGTCACAGATCCAGCCATCCATCCCAGCTCAGCAATCCCTGCTACCCCAATACTGTGCAATACCCCAGTACTCTGCAATACCCCAGTACCCTGCACAATACTCTGCAATACCCCAGTACCCTGCAATATCCCAGTACCCTGCACAATACTCTGCAATACCTCAGTACCCTGCATAATACTCTGCAATACCCCAGTACTCTGCAATACCCCAGTACCCTGCAATACCCCAGTACCCTGCAGAATACTCTGCAATACCCCAATATCCTGCGCAATACTCTGCAATACCCCAATACTCTGCAATACCCTGCGCAATACTCTGCAATACCCCAATACCCTGCGCAATACTCTGCAATACCCCAATACCCTGCGCAATACCCTGCGCAATACTCTGCAATACCCCAATACCCTGCGCCATACTCTGCAATACCCCAATACTCTGCAATACCCTGCGCAATACTCTGCAATACCCCAATACCCTGCACAATACTCTGCAATACTCCAATACCCTGTGCAATACTCTGCAATACCCCAATACTCTGCAATACCCCAATACTCTGCAATACCCTGCACGATACTCTGCAATACCCCAATACCCTGCGCAATACTCTGCAATACCCCAATACCCTGCGCAATACTCTGCAATACCCCAATACCCTGCGCAATACTCTGCAATACCCTGTGCAATACTCTGCAATACCCCAATACTCTGCAATACCCCAATACCCTGCGCAATACTCTGTATTACCCCAATACTCTGCAATACCCCAATACTCTGCAATACCCTGCGTGATACTCTGCAATACCCCAATACCATGCACAATACTCTGCAATACCACAATACTCTGCAAATACCCCAATACTCTGCAATACCCATTTTTTAAAGCACCCCTGTCCCCGTGTGCTCGCATTTAGAAGCGAACGCATACGCAAGTCCCGCCCACATATGAAAACGGTGTTCAGGCTACACATGTGAGGTATCTCTGAGAACGTTAGAGCGAGAGCAATCATTTTGGCCCAAGACCTCCTCCGTAACTAAAAACATGTAACCAATAAAAGTAATTAAAGCGTCGCCCATGGGGATTTTTAAGTAGCGAAGTTTGGCGCCATTCCATGAGTGTGCGCAATTTTTAAGTGTGACATGTTGGGTATCTATTTACTTGGCGTAACTTCATCTTTCACATTATGAAAAAAAATTGGGCTAACTTTACTGTTTTTTTTTTTTTTTAAGCACAAAACTGTTTTTTTTTTTGTTTAATGTCTGCGAAAATACCATGCAAGATAAAAAGTTGTAACGGCGGCCATTGTATTCTCTAGGGTCTTTGCTAAAAAAGCATATATAATGTTTTGGGGTTCTATGTAATTTTCTAGCAAATAAATTATGATTTTTCCATGTAGGAGAGAAATGTCAGAATTGGTCTGGGTGCTCCAGAACGCCTGATGGCGTTCCCTGCATGTTGGGCCTCTGTATGTGGCCACGCTATGTAAAAGTCTCACACATGGGGTATCGCCATACTCGGGAGGAATAGCAGAATGTGTTTTGGGGTGTAATTTGTGGTATGCATATGCTATGTGTGAGAAATAATCCGCTAATATGACAGAAACAAGATTTTTTTTTTTTTTTACAGAATTTTCAGTCGTTTTTCTTTTATAGCGCAAAAAATAAAAAACCCAGAGGTGATCAAATACCAACAAAAGAAAGCTCTATTTGTGTGAAAAAAAGGACAAAATTTCAAATGGGTACAATGCTGTATGACTGAGTAATTGTCATTCAAATTGTGAGAGCACCGAAAGCTGAAAATTGGTCTGGTCAGGAAGGGGGTTTAATCGCCAAGTGGTTAAGCGTATCTCACTTTTAGAATACGCTTAAATATACTCCGGCGCAGATTCTTGGTTATGACGGCGTAACTAATGATGAATCTGGCCCATACTTTACAAATAACTTTAGCTAGTTTTGAAATGTGTTCCCACCTAGCAATGGGAGGCAGACATATGAAACAAGTTGTGAAAACACCTTCTCAGCCACAGCGATGGTAAACATTAGCAAGAGATGAGTCAACCAGGTCCCAGTACAAGGGGTACATTTCAAACCTTATCGCTATGGGCTGCTTCAAAAAAATGTACTGTATGTAGCTTCTGTATTTGCCCAACTGCCTAATTGATTTATAGATGAATTCCAGGTATGAAAATGTTTACCTAGTATGTATTTGCCATACCTGTGCAAGCTGGAAATTACTGTAGTGGGCACTACTTCTACTGTGATCTCCACTAACTTCTGGGTCCCGTGCTAAGCGCCTGACCTGCTACATTGGAAACACAAGGAGGACACTCGTTTAGCATATGAACTATTCAGGTTCTCTAATTGGACAATATTAGTTATGAAGAAAGGTTGCGAGCACTGAACTTATTCAATCAGAGAGGCCCGGAGCAAAAGAACAAGCCATAGGCGGAGGGCCGGGCATGACGGGGTTAACAGAAAACATTACAAGCTAGGGGGGAGTGGTCATGAGAGGTGCAGTGGGGAGGAGAGGAGAAGCTATAAATTCTCCCCCCTCTTTTCCCGGGTACCACAGTCTGGGGAGAAAAGTTCTAAGGTAGGATTGCTGCTGGCCTCTCCTGAGCCAGGCCAGCAACCACGCCGGGTTATCCGGTGGGGGGGCACCCGCGGGGGAGGGCTCCCTCTAGGGGGGGGCTACAGTCTACCTGGAGCCTCTCCTGAGCCAGGCCAGCAACCAGGCCGGGGCACCCGCGGGGGGGGGGGGGGGGATCACCCTCGGCCTCCATAGCGGTACTCCCCGGGGGCCATCCACCAGGCAGCTCAGGAGGGAAGGGAGCCCAGCCCAGGCCCCCCAGCAAAAATGGACAGCGGCGGGCCCTGTAGGCCCCGCGGGGCGCGGGGGGGCGGCCAGGGGGCGCCAAAGCGGCGGCTAGGCCTGCCCTACGTGTGGAACAGGCTGCTGCGGGCTCTCACCCCGGTTGTGCACCGGTGGTTTATGTGCCTCGGCGAGGGAGATAGATCGCAGCAGTGGCTAGCCCCTTGCCTTCTACGGCTAGCCACCTCCTATCCAGCCCTGAGGAGAGGGGGCGTGGGGGAGCGGGAGACAGCAGCAGAGGTACAGCACCCAGAAAAGCGACGGGGAAATCCGTGCACGGGTCCAGAGTGCGCAGAGTGAGTGATGCCAGCTTTGGGCCCTCGGCTGCCAGGCCCGAGTCACCTGGTGGGCCTCATCTGAGGAGCCTGAGATCGTTCGGAGTGGGAGCTGTCGGGTTCCGAGGAGGAGGAGGAGTTCCCGGGACGCAGTTTACAGCGCTGGAGACGAGTTTTTCGGCTGTTGGGATTGCTTCTAGGCAACCTGGTAAGTCGTTTTCATCAATTTCTACTGTGTTGCAAAATGCTGGTGTGTTGGTAGGGGGACGGGGGGAGGGTCCCCGTAGTCGTTTGGTAGTGCCCGCAGTGGCGGGGGTAGTGAGGTAAGGCCTAGTGCCTGGGGGAAAAAGGTTGGAGGGGGATGCAGGTTTGCATCGGTTGTTTGGTAGGGTTGGTAGCTTTGGTGAGCCAGGCTGGGGGCTCAATCCCGACGTTAGCTCTGCGGCAGCTTGGGTGCCGGCAGGGCGGCATGGCTGGGGGTAGTGACGGTGGGCAATCCAGGGTTAAGGTGTAGGCGGTGGGAGACTCCACAAAGAAGAGGGATCTAGTCCGGTTGTTGGGCGCAAAAGGGGGAAGGGTATACTTGTTATGAGGCACCCCTGGGTTCACATTTTAAGCAGAAGGTGAGAGAGAAGGGCGGTAAGAGCGAATATGTAGAGATATTTGCACATTTGCCTTTGGGGAAGTTTAACCTGGTCAGGGTTAAGCCTGAGTCCTAAAAGGAAGGTGAAGTAAAAGGAAGGTATAGGTTTATACCCAGGACTTTTGCGAAGTGGTCGCAGTCATACTAGATCGGGGTAAGCGTGATCGGTGAGAAAAAACTCTGAACACTGTTCGGCGCTTTTCAGTTAACAGGAGGCGATTAGCAAGGCCTATCGGTGTTACGGAGGCACGGGATGGCTCCGTTGCGACAAACAGTTCAGGCAACGCAGGGTGGTGGGACCGGACATGGAGGTGGAGAGACCGAGGACTTTGGCCTTGGGATGCAGCTCATGACGGTCCCACGGACGTCCACAACGTTTTCGGGGGGGGGGGGGCGCCTGTGTAACCTATTCCCTGGGACAGTCGGCCGGAAATGAAAAAGGGGTCTGCTTGCAGTGTAATGAGGGTAATTGCAAGTTTGGGGGGTCCTGCCGGTTCAAGCACGAGGGCTCCGGCTGCGGTGTAACCATCCCTATTTCCCGGGTTTTGTGAGCAAGGCAAGGTACGTCCCAGAGCTTTTACGAGTAAGGGGGAGGACTACGGTGATGGTGTAGAAGATGCGACCGTTTCTCGGTAGCACCCCGACAGGGTGGCTGTCAGGCCGTTGGAGGGGGGTTTTCAGAGGGTTTCAGCATTCCTTGCAAGCTGGGGCACTCTGCGCTACGTCACCCTGCGGTGGTTTCGGATACACTGCGGTAGGAAGTAGCTCTGGGCCGAATGGGGTGCCCATTCTCTCCGCCCCACCCCTTCATATGAGTTGGTCGTTTTTCCCCTTTGGGGTGGTGCCAAACAAGGAGCCAAACAAGTTTAAGCTCATTCGTCACCTGTCTCTACAGGGGGGGGGGTCAACGAGGCTATTAGCGCGGGGTATTGTACGGTATGTTACGCCTCAGTTGATGGGGCGGTTGATTGGGTCAGGGGTATGGTCGAGGGGCGGCAATGGCCGAGCCTGACATCGAGGCTGCCTTTCGGCTTCTTCCGGTACACCCGGATAGTTTCCGGCTATTGGTCTGTCACTGGGGGGGGGGGGGAGTTCAAGAGGGACAAGTGGGTACCGGGGGTTGCTCGGTTTCATGTGCCTTGTTGGTACAGTTTAGTTCGTTTCTAGAATAGGTGGGTCGGTATGTGGCTGGAGTGAACTCCTTGGTCCACTATCGGGTCGACTTCCTCAGCGTTTGCCCGGCTGGATCGCGTATCTGCGCAGTGTTTTGGCCACTCTGGAACGCATTGCGGAGCGATTTGGGGTGCCGCTGGCATCCGAGAAAAGGTAGGGGCCGAAGTCGGTCATACAATTTTTTGGCATAGTAATTGGCTCCAAAGCAATGGAGTGCAGATTACCATGGGACACACTGGAAAGTCTCACGGCAAAAAATTGGCGAGATATTGGGTTCACGGAAAGTACAAATCTGAGTGCGGCAGTCGCTCCTGGGAAAACTTATTTTCGTGTGTCTTATGCTTCCTATGGGGCAAGTCGTTTGTACGCGCCGCTTGGCAAGCACGGCGGGGGGTTAAGTCACCCAAACACTTTGTGGGTTTGTGAAGGAACAGAAGGAAGACCTGTCGGTTTGTCACTCCGTTTTGAAGTCCTTTAACAGTACGGCTCTGTGGATGTTCAGTCCGGTCAGCAATGTTGACATGGGACTGTTCACGGATGCGTCCGGGGGTTCGGGCTTTGGTGCATTCTTGCAGGGACAGTGTAGGGTGGGCCCTTGGCCCCATTCCTGGTGCCAGCAGGGTTCACTAAGAACTTGGTTCGGCTGGAACTGTTTTCCGGTAGTGCTGGCGGTGGAACTATGGGGGCCCCGCCATCCGGGACCGGAAGGTCTGTTTACATGGTGATAATCTGGGGGTGGTACAGGTGTTCAACAGGGTGACGGCTCCTCTCCCCCGGTCATTCGTCTCTTGCGACACCTGGAGCTGCGCTGTTTCCAGAGGTATACCGGGAGTGGACAAGGTTGTGGCGGACGCCTTGTCCCGGTTTGCAGTGGGGACAGGTTCTGGGTTTGGTGCGTTAGGCAGAGTAGCAAGTGGTCCCCTGTCCAGCGCGTGTGTGGAGGATTCAGTTTGAATCATCTCACAGAAGGTCGGTAAGGTGAGCAAGCATGGGCGGCCTAAGAGAAGGTCTGGTTTGTGTGGCAGATGCTGGTTCAGGGGGCGGAGGTGGAGCTGGCGGGTCCAGAGGTATGGGTCCTGATTCGGTATTGTTTGTCCAGGAACATAGAGGCTGGGATGTCACAGTTGGTACTCGATAAGAAAAGTTGTTGAGTCTGGTATTCTCGTTTGAGTGGCTAAGGTGCCTGGAATTTTACTATGGTTTTTGGGTGCGACAAGCGCTCAAGGGATATAGCCAGCAGGAACGGCGGAGGGAGGCGCGGCGCCCAGTATCGTTACATCTTAAGAGGTGTTATGGGGAATGTGGGGACATTGTGTTTATCCCGGTATGGGGTTGTGTCGTTTCTGCACAGTGTTTTGGTCTGGCAAATTTTTTGGAGCATTCGGGGTGGGCGAGTTAGTTAGCCCCTCCAAGAAACAGTTCAAGACGGCATGTTGGCTGCTGACGTGTGGGGGGCACATGAAGGGGCCACACTGCTTCTAAGCAGATCCACAACGGATCAGAGGGAGTGAGGTAAGTCAGTGCAGGTGGTCACTGTTGTTGGTTCAGACCTTTGCCCAGTCGGGCTGGTGGGGAATTCCGGCAGGTACGCCCGAAGCTGGGCGGTTCATTTGGTTACATAAGTAGGGGGCTCCAGGGTCGCGGTATCAGTTTGTGGCAGGGTTTAAGAAAGGTTTGGGGGCTTTGGGCCTAGTGGAGAAGGAATTCTCTGGCGTTCCTTTAGGATTGGGGCAGTGACAGAGGCTGCACGTGATCATCTTGATGAGGAAACAGTCAAGGGGATAGGCAGGTGGGAGTCGAAGAGGTTTCGACTAGTTGTAGGCCACAATGGTTGGTGGGCCTGGCATAGGGGTAATTTGGTGGTTGCATCAATGGTTGTATAGGTTGCTTACTGTCTTTCAGGTACAGTGCAAGGATTGGTCTGGATTATGGGCCACTCCTTCGGAGATTGGGGGGGCTTGGAGAGTGTATGTGCGACCGGTGGGTCGACAGCTGGGGGTCCCGAGACGGCAGGCTCGTGTACATTGGTTGCGTTTCCCAGGAATGATGTGGAAGTAGAGTGGTATCGGAAGTGCACAGGTTTGCACATTGGGACCGACCACTGGAGGTACTGGTTCTCCATGTAGGACAAATGATTTAGGGGGTGAGGTCAATGCTGGGGTCGTGAGGTTCCCGCATACGATAGTGGTATGATCGGTCATGGTGGCTGGAACATCATAGAGGATGGCCAGACAGTGGAGGGGGTAAAAAAGAGCTTGGTGGAAGATGGACAGAGAGGTGGTGGGGGCACTGCGGTCAGTGGTCGTCTCTGAGCCAGCCTGTCGGCTTGAGGCCTATGACCAGAGGTTAGATAACGCAGTGCCAACCAAAGTTTGGTTTGTAAGTAGAAACGGGGGCCTGGCGGTCAGGCATCTGGGAGTTGGAGGTGTCTACGTGAAGATACCTTAGGAGTGATGGAGTTTACTGCACAGATGTTGGTATCGATATGGTGGGGGTTGGGCCCGTAGGATGGGGTACAGCAAGCATTGAGGGTGTGGAGGTGCACCCAAAGGCAAGAGGTTACCTTTGGGTGCTGGTGGCGGGTGTTTGGACTTTGCAGGAGAAGAAATTACCCCAAATATGGATGCCATTACCCAGAGGTGGTATGGGTTCTGAAGGGGTGTGGTTTCCAGTCTACAAAGGTGTATCTGGAATGTTGGTTAATGGGGGCACTGCGGTCAGTGGTCGTCTCTGAGCCAGCTTGTCGGCTTGAGGCCTATGACCAGAGGTGATGTACCGCAGTGCCAATAAAATGTTATAATGTTAAAAGGTTTTACAAGTCGGTGTTAGTGGTGCCTGCAAAGTCCAGCACTAGTATGAGAAGAACTGTTTTTCTCAGGAATTATATGGTTTATATATGTTATTTATTATTGGATGTTATCTAAAATAAAGGAGGCTGCTACGGCCAGTTTTACTCCAAGTTACAGTGGTGGTCTCATTATTATTAAAGGTTTAAGGGGGAGTATAAACTGTGGGTCTTAGCAGTAAAGGTTATATCTGGGATACCATAGTCATGGAGAAGAGACACTTGAGAGGGGATATTTTTTCAATTCACAGCAGTGCTGGGACAAGACCATTTGGTGCCCAGGGCAAAGATGGCAAACTGCGCCCCCCCCCCCCTTGTTTTTAAGAAAAAAATATTGTTGTTTCAAAACAAGAATATGTGAGGAGGGGATATGGCAGTGATAGTATATACAGGAGAGGAGTGCGGAGGGGATGACTGCATGCAAGAGGTGCAGATGGTATAAAGGCAGTTGTGGGGGGATGTCTTTTAGTTGGGGAGATATTTCTTTCAAGCTACTTTCACACTGAGGTGCTGGCTGCTTTATTGGTAAAGTGTCGCTAGTTTTAGCTGCGCTTTTTGACCACTACTTTTAACCCCCACTAGCATCCGGAAAAGCGCTTTGCAGGTGCTTACTGCTTAGGCAGTGCTGGCTATTGATTACAATGGCAGGGGCATTTTGGGAGCGGTGTATTCACTGCTCCTAAACCACCCCGAGATGCTGCTTGCAGGACTTTTTTCCTGTCCTGCAAACGCACTGCAACAGTGTGAAAGCACTTAGGCTTTCACACTGGGGCTGAAGAAGAGGCAGTTTACAGGTGCTTTTCAGGCTCTATTTTTAGCGCAAAAAACGCCTGTAAAATGCCTCAGTGTGAAAGTGGTCTAAGTGGCAGTGTCTGAGGGGTGAATAGGGAGGGGTGATGGGAAGGTAGGGAATGCATTTGGACTGTTTTGGCTCTCGCAGGTAATCATGCTGAAAGCGTAAATGCAAACATTTCTGTACTGAGACTGTGCGCCTTTTACGGTAAAGGGCGCACATTCTCTGTACAGAAATGTTTGCATTTATATATTGTGATGGTTTGGATCTGTCTTGCCTGATGGATGGCTGGTTTTCGCCATATGTTGGAGAGACAGACACATTGATTGCACAGCTGTGTGGTCAGCTTTTTAAGTCTGACCTGAACAGCATTCAGGGCTCCACCCTCCTGAGGAGTCCAGGTCTGGAAGGGAGAACCCTGAGAGTGCAGGTGTGCACTAAATTAGCTGGAGAAGCTAGAGAGTGCAGGCTGCACTATAATACCCAGAGGCCTGAGTCTGAGGTGGCTGACAGGAGTGAGTCTGGGGTGGCTGACAGGAGTCAGGAAGGCTTCACGAGGGAGCCCGAGCAGTGTGGTGCTACTGCTAAAGATAGCCAGGTGGCTCGGTATTTTCCGTTATACGTGTAAGCCAGGAGGCTGAAGGTACCATTTTGTATGGACTGTGAAAACCCCTGTATGTTTTTCTGTTGGATACAATAAAACCGTGTTTACTTTTACTATTTCGGCTTGAAGACCAGTGACTGTGCAACTCCACATTTATCGCTAATCTTGCAACTTTATCACAATATGCATACAGACAGCGGAAAGTGGCTATGGCCTATTATTTCATTTATAGGGTGTTTAGATAGGTGGTGAGTTTTGGGTTGTACTGATTTTTGGATGGCACAAATTAAGTTCACATTAACTGGACAGAGCAATTGGAGGTTGTTTACATAGAGAGAGCTGCGTGTCAGTTTGGGGGGTTGCTTGCTAGCTCTAAACACCACCCCCTCCCCTGTCTTTTCCAGTTTTCCTTGTCACCTAGGAATAGAACCCTTCACTGCAAGACAAACCCTCCTAGCAGAAACTTTGCAGCATATCTCCCCAGCCTTCCCCCAGAACAGCTCAGCTCGGCTCACCTTCCTGCAGTGTGCTCTGCCTCGAAGTCCTGAGTCTCCTAGTTTCCACATTTTTGAGCTTCCAGCTAGAGCCAGGCTCCTTGGCTCCTCTAGGTCACAGGTCACAGTTCCCTGCGCTCCTCGCCGCTGGCAGATACTACGACACTCCTCCGTAGGGGGAGTAAACAGTGAAACTGTCACAGTAGTTAGGTGACAGATGCAGGAGCGCACTCTCCAAACACAATTTGTACAGTGCTACGGCGCTGGCTATGACACAGGTGTAATTGTACACACTGGCGGCCATGGTAGAACATCACCTGCAGGTTGCGCCCCCCCCCCCTCCTATAGCAAATGGTACCACCCAGGGCACGTGTCCCTTCCGCCCCTGCCTTGTACCGGCCCTGATTTACATATACCATACTGGTAACTCCACAATAGGGATAAAAACAAATTACGCTCAATAAGACACATGACCACTTATTAAAATAAGAGGTTTAAACTTAAACTGTGTAGAGGGTTCTTTACTGTAAGAGCGGCAAGGATGTGGAATTCCCATTCCACAGGCGGTGGTCTCAGCAGGGGGCATAAATAGTTAAAAAAAATATATTAGATAAGCACCTGAACGACCATGCAACATACAGGGATATACAATGTAATACTGACATATAATCACACATATAGGTTGGACTTGATGGACTTGTGTATTTTTTCAACCTCACCTACTATATAACTATGGACAAGGCTGCAGCAACATCACAACCTCCACCTCGTCAATCAGAGCAATGAGAAAATGCAAAGTGTTCTCTGAATGGCACCATGCCGAGCAGGCGACGCCTGTGTTCAGAAAGCAGCAGTGTAGTTGCTCAGGACGAGACATGGAAGCTAGTGGCAATCACTGAAGTATAAGGTGACCAGATTTTCAAAATGAAATCCGGGGACATACCGTATTTATCGGCGTATAACACGCACAGGCGTATAACACGCACCCTAACTTTAAGAGGGAAGTTTAATTTAAATTTAATTTCACTCCTCACTGCCTATCACAGTTTCGGAGGCCATGGAATGCCCAGATGGCACAAAACCCCCCCAAATGACCCCATTTTGGAAAGTAGACACCCCACGTTATTGCTAAGAGGAATGTTGAGTATTTTACTCATTTATTTTTGAAAATTAAGAAAGATATTTTTTTTTTCAATTTTCAAATCTTTGTGACAAAAAGCAAGATCTGCAAAATACTCACCATACCTCTCAGCAAATAGGTTGGGGTGTCTACTTTCCAAAATTGGGTAATTTGGGGGGGTTTGTGCCATCTGGGCATTTCATGGCCTCCGAAACTGTGATAGGCAGTGAGGCGTGAAATCAAAACGTTACACCCTTAGAAAGCCTGAAGGCAGTGCTTGGTTCTTGGGGTCCGTACGCGGCTAGGCTCCCAAAAAGTCTCACACATGTGGTATGCCCGTACTCAAGAGAAGTAACAGAATGTATTATGGGGTGCAATTCCACATATGCCCATGGCATGTTTGGGCAATATATCATTTAGTGACCACTTTGTGCAAAAAAAAAAAATCTCTTTCCCGCAATTTTTGTGTCAAAATATAAAATATTCCATGGACTCGACATGCCTCTTAGTAAATAGCTTGGGGTGTCTACTTTCCAAAATGGGGTCATTTGGGCGGGTTTTGAACTGTTCTGGCATTTTATGCACAACATTTAGAAGCTTATATCACACATCACCCACTCTTCTAACCACTAGAAGACCAAGCACTTTCTGACACTTTTTGTTTACATGAAGACATATTTATTTTTTTGCAAGAAAATTGTGTTGAACCCCCAAACATTATATATTATTTTAAAGCAAAGGCCCTACAGATTAAAATGGGGTGGGTGTTGCATGTTTTTCCACACAGTATTTGCGCAGCGATTTTTCAAACGCATTTTTTTCGGCAAAAATACATATTTTTTTATTTGAATGCACTAAAACACACTATATTGTCCAAATGTTTGATGAAATAAAAAAGATAATCTTGGGCCGAGTACATAGATACCAAACATGACATGCTTTAAAATTGCTCACAAATGCGCAGTGGCGACAAACTACATACAATTTTTTAAAAGCCTTTAAAAGCCTCTACAGGTTACCACATTAGATTTACAGAGGAGGTCTACTGCTAAAATTACTGCCCTCGATCTGACCTTCACTGTGATACCTCACATGCATGGTACAATTGCTGTTTACATATGACGCCAGACTGACGCTTACATTTGCCTTTGCGCGAGAGCAGGGGGGGGGGGGGCACAGGTGTGCTTTATTTTTTTATTTTTTTTTATTATTAATTATTTTGTTTTTTAATTTTAAACTGTTCCTTCCCTTTTTTTTATTTTTTTATAATTGTTATTGTTATCTTAGGGCATGTAAATATCCCCTATGATAGCAATAGGTAGTGACAGGTACTCTTTTTTTTAAAAAAATTGGGGTCTATTAGACCCTAGATCTCTCCTCTGCCCTCAAAGCATCTGACCACACCAAGATCGGTGTGATAAAATTTCCCACTTTCCCAATGGTGCTGTTTATATCCGGGGGGGATATTCCCTCCCACTGCTTGTAAAAGCAGTCTAGAGGCTAATTAGCCGCTAGGATTGCTTTTACATGAAAGCTGACCGCTGGCTGAAAACAATGATACCAAGATGATACCTAAACCCGCAGGCATCATTCTGGTATAACCATTCAAAGTCCAGCAACATACAATACGTTGATGGTTCTTGTTGGACATGTATTGTATTCCTATTGGCTGAACGGAAAAAAGATTGATTGGTGGGTATGCCCACCATTAGAATACCTCCCTTCATCCACCCACTTCTAATGATGGGCATACATGCACCATTTATATATGCCGAAGCATGGGGGCATCCTCCCGCAAAAAAGTTATGCCACTCACACACGCTCGGACTTTTCCACTGGCAGGCCCCTGTTGGAATTTCGACCTTATGTATGCGGCATAAAAAGTTATGGCGCATACACACGGTCAGACTTTTCCACGGGCAAGCTTTGTCGGAATTTCGACCGTATTTACGCGGCATTAGGAGCAAAATCACTCCTCCGCCCCTAATGCCCCCATGCTTCGGCATATATGCTTTTTTTAACTGTGGTAGTGAAATCACCTCCTACAGCGTTGGAGTCGCGGCTTTATGTATCATGGGAGCAAACGCTGTTGCTGTCATGCTAAATAAATCCACGCTGCAACTGAATGGCGTACCTGCTAAGCAAATGACAGTTAACATTAAAACAAAGTAACATTACATTTTAACAGTAACACCTTACCATACTTGCAAATATAACACCAAAAAAAAAAACAGTAAAAAAGAAACATTTTTTTTTAACGCAACCTGTGCTTAAAAAATATATATGCCGAAGCATGGGAGCATTATCCAGCAAAAAAAAAAAAAAAAGTAATGCCGCGTACACACGGTCAAACTTTTCCATGGGCAAGCCTTTGTTGGAATTTCGACCGTATGTATGCGGCATTAGGAGCAAAATCGCTCCTCCGTCCCTAATGCCCCCATGCTTCGGCATATATGCTCTTTTTTTTAACTGTGGTGGTGAAATCACCTCCTACAGCATTGGAGTCGCGGCTTTATGTATCGTGGCAGCAAACGGTGTTGCTCTCATGCTTAATAAATCTGCGCTGTAACTGAATGGCGTACCTGCTAAGCAAATGATGGTTAACAATAAAACAAACATTACAGTATAACATACCATACCTGCAAAGCAAATACAATAAAACATAGTAAAAATAGAGAGGACAAAATATATAGAACAAGTATATATAGTAAGTGGACAGTAGAAATTGAACATAAGAGAGAACAATAAAGAGAGAGGAGAAAAATACAACCACAACTATTTTTGGATTTTTTATTTTATATATTTTTTTTGTGTTTTTGTGTGAGGTGTTTTTTTTTTTTTTTTTTTTTTTACTTTTTTCACTTTTATAAAAACTGTAAAAAAACTGTAAACTGAACGTTGCAGATTATGGTCTCTCAAAATGTGATGGCCATCACATCTAGCGAGACCCTGTGTTAGTGTGGATAGTAGAGATGTACAGAACTGTTCGCCGGCGAATAGCTTCCAGCGAACATCGCTTGTTCGCGCTCGCCGCCGCGGGCGAACATATGCGATGTTAGATCCGCCCCCTATTCATCATCATTGAGCAAACTTTGACCCTGTACCTCACAGTCAGCAGACACATTCCAGCCAATCAGCAGCATACCCTCCCTCCCAGACCCTCCCACCTCCTGTACAGCATCCATTTTTAGATTCATTCGGAACCTGCAGTCTTAGTGAGAGGAGGGACAGTGTAGCTGCTGCTGATTTGATAGGGATATTGCTAGCTAGGCCCGGTGTATTCAGTGTCCACTCCAATCCTGAAAGCAGCGCCAGACTGACCATTGAGTCACTCGGGCACTGCCCAAGGGCCCCATGCCACTAGGGGGCCCCATCAGGGATGCCAGGCTCAGTAAAACCAGGGACAGTATGTAAAAATCCATGTTTTTTTTTTTACATCTGTCCCTGATATGTCCGAAACCGACATGCTTTTTTGATGTGAAAATCCCAAGATTTTGGCTGCCCCGCCTCTGCACTGCCCCCTGGCATGGTGGCCATCTGTAAGCCCAGTGGCCCCATAATCTTCTATTGCCCGGGGGCCCCATGAGTTGTCAGTTTGCCCCTGCCTGAAAGACTCATCTGATCCTGGCTGTCAGGACAGTGTCCTGGCAGCACCCTAAAATGCCCTTTTTAGGGCTAGTCCACCAGTCTGCTTTTTTTTCTCTGTAATCTAATGTGTGTTGCGGTGGTTTACAGAGAGAGAGAAAGTGTAATTTTTTGAAAGTTAGATAGAGCAGGCAGGCTGGTAAGTTAGAGTTACAGGCCCGGATTCAGAAAGAAAATATGCCGGCGTATCTCCTAAATTCAAATGTGCACCGTCGCATCTTTACGCCGATTCTGAAAGCAAGATACGCCGTATCTTCAGCCATCCGACGTAACTTGCCTACGCCGGCGCTTAGTTACGCTGGACGCATTCAGCGATCCCTTTAAAAATATGCAAATGAGCTAAATACGCCAATTCACGAACGTAGTTGTGCCCGGCGTATTGATATATGTGGTTTACATAAGGCGTATGACTGGCGTAAAGTTACCCCTGCTATATGAGGCGCAGGCAATGTTAAGTATGGACGTCGGAACAGCGTCGAATTTTCCGTCGTTTACATCTTTTGCGTAAGTCGTACGTTAATACGGCTGTGCGTAAGTTACGTTCACATCAAAAGCATTGAGGATTAGCAATGTGATTTTGGAGCTGTCCGTGGAGGTATCCCAGTGCGCATGCTCGAAAATCACGTCGCAAATCCTCAATGCTTTTGACGTGAACGTAACTTACGCACAGCCCTATTCGCGTACGACTTACACAAACAACGTAAACGATGGAAAATTCCATTGCCGTTCGGAACCTCATTTGCATTGGGTCACGGCTAATTTTAATACAACACGCCCAGAACGAGGCTACTTTGAATTACGCGCACTTACGCCCGAACATTTACGCTACGCCGCCGTAACTTAGGACGCAAGTGCTTTGTGAATACAGCACTTGCCTCTCTAAGTTGCGACGCATAGCGTAAAGAAGATACGCAACGCCCGCCTAAAGATACGCCATTCTTTCTGAATCCGGGCCACAGTGTGTAGAGGATATATATGCATCCCAGGAGTTCTATATATATTTATACACTGTATTGAGTTTAGCTAGACTAGATCCACTCTTCCTAATATACTGACAGCCTGTATAGGGCTAGTACATCAGTCTGCTGCTTTTTTTTTCTCTCTGTAATCTGCCTGCCAGCGTGTGTGTGTCAGGATCACAGCGTATACTGTGCCCATTTGCCCAGTGCCACCACTTATATATCTGGTGGCACAGTAGAAACCAGTAGCTGGTTTGATGATGGGATCGGCAAATTAAGTCACTCTCACTTTTGTCTAGGGATGCACCAGAAATACCAGATAATGATTGAGTGTCCACACAGTGAATAAAGGTTTTCTCAATGCTTTAATTCCAGGCCAATATTGCCGAACATCAACTTGATGAAGGAAGAACAGGTTGATGAGATAGAAAGAACTCTAGATGTCAGGCCTGGATATAGGTGTAGCAGAGATTAGCTCTTGAAAAAGAACACGGAGCCCACACGTCGCCAATCAGCGCCCTGGGGTGGGCGAGGTGTCTCCCGGGCCGGTCTCTCTCTCTGACAGCAGGCGGGACGTCACCTTAAATTCTAGCTGGGAGTAACGAGTTTCGCTGACTCGACTCCAAGCCCCTGCCACGGGCCAATAAAATGTAAAAGATTCAGAACGTCTGAACAGAGCGAATCCTCCCAGTAACTTTCCCCTTGGAAAAGATCTCCGGGTGACAGCAAAGCATACCTGTCCATTGCCCGGATGCCGGATCTTCTCCACAGCAACGGGAACCCAGTGAGCCACTGGGGTCCCCTCAGTTTTGTCTCCGGTTGAGACTCGATAAGGCCTGAAGCCCGGCCAGGTAGGCCACGCCGGCAGGGTCCCTGGATGCACACAGCCTGAAGGTGGGTGCCGCACCCCGACTCCGGGACCCAACGCCGAAAAACACCCCCAAACACCTGACCTACGTCCCAGCATGCCCACTGAGAGAAAACCCTCTCTAATTGGCTGCAGGGGAAGATTCCATCTGCCAGAAATCCCTCTAGCTCCCACTGCCGGCCAAGGATGAACTCACATCCTCAGAATGCAGTCCGAGCCAGTGGTCCTTTCCAGAATAACACAGGTCATTCACCCTGACAAATCACAACTGGGAGCAATGTAACTCTCCCAGTCAAACTAGCTTTTGGAAAAATGCCCATGAGAAAAGCAAGGGGGGCCACACAAAAAAAAGACACAATTTTGATTGCAATAGAGAATAGCAGTTAGTTGTCTGCAAGTGTTTGTGTCAGGCCTACAGCGTCTACTCTGCCAACCTCTGCCAGTGTCACCAGTGCCAGATATCGACACTCTGAGGAGCGATTAACCCCTTGACTACTGGGTGTGCAGGCTTGACCTGTGGCCTGAGCTCTCCCAATTTGCGATAGAACTTCTGGCCTGCCCCGCTGCAAGTGTCCTTTCAGAAAGGACCTTCAGTGCAGCAGGAGGTATTGTCACTGAGAAGAGAAGTCAAAAAAGTCTAGATTACCTCACCTTTATTAAGATGAATGAGGCATGGATCCCGAAGGGACTGACAGTGGGCGATACATTTGACTAAAAAAGCCCTGATGAGATGAGCTGCCTTGGGCTAAAAATGGTTCACACGCTGCTGTATTTTATCTCTGCATGCCGGATGACTCGCGTGACTTATCTGCCACCAACTAGGGTTCAAGCCGCAATGTTTTAGTTTCAGGCATGTGTATATGCCTAATTTTTCTGACCTCTGGTGCAGCACACTGTGGCTGCAAAAAAAAAAAAACAAAAAAAAAAAAAGCACATACATGTGTCAATTCTCCTTTGTGATCGTTACCTTGTTGTGGTGAAGGGGCTTGCATATCATAATGAAGTGTGTTGGCAATGGCAATGTTGGCACACCCCAGATGATAAGATCGTTGCTTCATTGTGAACAGACCAAAAGCGATCGGCTGGATAATTTTGCTTAGAAAAAACATTATTTTTCTTTGTGATCATCTAAGGTGATCATTAAAGCCTACTAGGCCAACAATGGGCCTACACTGCAGAATCATTGTTTTCTGGGTCACTTGACTGTCACTGAACTACCTCAGCATGATCATAGGCTTTGAAAAAACAAACATCGCCTGCAATCTCCCAAACGTGCGCACGAGCACCGTCATCACTACACCAAGATTGACGCATAGAGGAATAAAATTTATGTCATGAGTAGGGGTGAGCCGAACACCCCCGGGTTCGGTTCGCAACAGAACGTTCGAACAGACCGCGGGTTCGCGCGAACATTTAGAACCCCATTGAAGTCTATGGGACTCGAATGTTCGAATTCAAAAACGATCATTTTAAAGACTAATATTCAATTTAATGTTGGAAAAGGTCATTCAGAACCTGGGTCTTGCCCCAGGGAACATGTATCAATGGAATTTTTTTTTTTTTTAAACGGCTGTTTTTTCCGGGGCAGCCATTTTAATGATGCTTAACCACTTAAGACCCGAACCAAAATGCAGGTAAAGGACCTTGCCCCTTTTTGCGATTCGGCACTGCGTCATTTTAACTGACAATTGCACGGTCGTGCGACGTGGCTCCCAAACAAAATTGGCATCCTTTTTTCCCCACAAATAGAGCTTTCTTTCGGTGGTATTTCATCACCTCTGCGGTTTTTATTTTTTGCGCTATAAACTTTTGTTTTATAGAGCGACAATTTAAATTTTTGCTATAATAAATATCCCCCAAAAATATATAAAAAAACTTTTTTTTCCTCAGTTTAGGCCGATACGTATTCTTCTACCTATTTTTGGTAAAAAAATCGCAATAAGCGTTTATCAGTTGGTTTTCGCAAAATTTATAGCGTTTACAAAATAAGGGATAGTTTTATTGCATTTTTATTAATATTTTTTTTTTACTACTAATAGCGGCGATCAGCGATTTTTTTCGTGACTGCGACATTATGGTGGACACTTCGGACAATTTTGACACATTTTTGGGACAATTGTCATTTTCACAGAAAAAAATGCATGTAAATTGCATTGTTTACTGTAGAAATGACAGTTGCAGTTTGGGAGTTAACCACAGGGGGCGCTGTGACTTTGAGTGTTCCCTGTGTGTGTTTACAACTGTAGGGGGGTGTGGCTGTAGGTGTGACGTCATCGATCGCGTCCCCCTATAACAGGGATGACGCAATCGATGCTGCGGCCACAGTGAAGCACGGGGAAGCCGTGTTTACACACGGCTCTCCCCGTTCTTCAGCTCCAGGGACGGATCGCCACACTGCAGCGGCGATCGGGTCCGCGAGTCCCGCGGTCCCTCCCCTGGAGCTTCGGACCGGGTCACGGGAGTGCGCTGCGGGCGCGCGCCCGTGACCCACGGCTGTGTACTAAAACCAACGTATATACGTGCCATTCTGCCGACGTATATGTGCAGGAGGCGGTCCTTAAGTAGTTAAAGTGAAAAAAAATCCTTTAAATATCACACCTGCTGGGTGTCTATAGTAGTGGCACGTGTTTAGAAATGTCCCTGCACAACATGAGGACTATAAAAAAAAAGTAATTAATACTGCTTGCGCACGTGCTGTGTGGCAACAATATGTCGAATATTTTAGCGGTGGTGGGGGGCCATTATTGTTTTGTGAAAGAAAATTTTTAGAAAAAAGGGCACCCCTCAAACATACTGTAATTGGAGCGCAACAAGGAGCCACGTGCAAAGTATTGCATCAAAAATTGTTATTCGGCGCCCCTGTTAAACAGGGGCAGAAAAATTGGGCCTTGGGCACAACACTGAAACCCCTCCCAATAACTCCAATTGGAGCACAACAAGGAGCCACGTGCAAAGTATTGCATCAAAAATTGTTATTAGGCGCCCCTGTTAAACAAGGGCTGAAAAATTGGGCCTTAGGCACTGGTGGCGGAGCCCAGAAACACAACATTTCTTACTAGCTATCAGCAAGAAAAATGAGGAGGAGAAGGATATTCCATCAGCAGCATAAGAGGACAGTCACTCAGCATCGGCATACACAGTCTAAAAGGGATCCGACATTTCAACAAAAAAATATTATTCAGTAACATCAGCATCAGGTGCTTGGTAGCTGGTGTTGATCCAAGCCTGATTCATTTTGATGAAGGTCAGTCGATCACCAGAGCCGGTGGAGATCAGTCACAAAGCCTCCAGCAGCACTGAATGTCCGTTCTGAAAGAACACTGGATGCAGGGCAAGCCAGTAGCTCAATTGCGTACTGGGCAAGCTCTGGCCAGTGATCCATCCTCAAGACCCAGTAAGCCAGAGGATTTTCAGTGGAGAAGGTGTCCAAGTCGGATCTTGCCCCTAGGTATTCCCGGACCATGTAAACCAGACGCTGGCGATGGTTGCTGGAACCGGTCAGACCTTGGGGCTGTGGACTAAAAAACTGTCTGAAGGCATCGGTCAGACGGCCACCTTCTCCGCCGCTCCTTCTGTGACTCACCGAAGCCTCAGCAACACGTTGTCCACAGCCAGGTTTTGGTAATCCCCCCCGGTTCTGGGAACGCATTGCACAGACCCTTCTGCAAGGCCTCCCGCATAAGTTTCATTTTCTGCTCCCTCTGTGATGGCAACATAAGGTCCGCAACCTTACTCTTGTAACGTGGATCAAGGAGAGTTGCCAGCCAGTAATGATCCGTCTCCTTGATAGCACGTACACGAGGATCCTTACGCAGGCTTTGCAGGATCAGGGAGGCCATGCAGCGTAGGTTTGCAGAGGCATTAGGGGCACAATCCTCTGGGTCACTGAGGACGACAGGATCCACAGGCACCTCATCCCAGCCACGTAAAAGTCCACGTGTTTCTTGGGACTGTAAATGATCCCTTGAAGACTGCTGCTGCTGATGCTGAGTGCTAGGCTCCACCTCCATGCTGCTGATACAATCCTCCTCCTCCTCCTCCTCCTCCTCCTCCTCCTCCTCCTCCTCCTCCTCTTCCTCTTCCTGTGGGCAAGCAGGCCCACTGTCTGGGTAAAGGGGGCCTTGAGAGATAAGGAAGTCCTCCTCTTCCTCCCTCTGTTCTGCCTCAAGGGCCCTGTCCATTATTCCACGTAGCGTGTGCTCCAAAATGTGAATAAGAGGGACAGTCTCACTGATGCATGCACTGTCACTGCTCACCATCCTCGTGGCCTCCTTAAATGGTGACAGGACAGTGCATGCATCCCTGATCAAGGCCCACTGGCGTGGTGAAAAAAAACCTAGCTGCCCTGACCCAGTTCTGCTGCCACATTGGCACAGGTACTCATTGATGGCCCGCTGCTGCGTGTGCAGCCGCTGCAGCATGGCCAACGTAGAGTTCCATCTGGTGGGCATGTCACAGATTAGGCGGTTCTTGGGCAGGTTGTATTCCCTTTGGAGGTCTGTCAGCCGAGCAGTGGCATTATATGACCTCCGGAAATGCACACAGACTTTCCTGGCCTGCTTCAGGACATCCTGTAAGCCCGGGTACCTGCCCAAGAACCGCTGCACCACTAAATTCAGGACATGCGCAAAACAGGGCACGTGGGTGAGTTTTCCCTGTCGCAGGGCAGAGGGGAGGGTGGTGCCATTATCGCTGACCACCATTCCAGGCTTCAGCTGGCGTGGCGTCAACCGCCTCTGCGCCTGCCCCTGCAGAGCTGAAAGAACCTCTTCCCCAGTGTGGCTCCTGTCTCCCAAGCACACCAGCTCTAGCACCGCATGGCATCTCTTGGCCTGCATTCCTGCGTAGCCCCTCGTACGCCTACGGAGCGCGGCTGGTTCTGAGGAAACATCACCACAGGAAGAGGCCACAGAGGAAGACGAAGAGGAGGTGATGGAGGAGAGAGGTGTGTCACAAGCAGTAGTAGTGTTTTGGAGGCGTGGTGGTGGAAAAACCTCCAAAACTACTGTACCTTGCCTTGCGTCCTTCCCAGCTGCCAGCAGAGTCACCCAATGGGCCGTAAAAGACAGGTAACGTCCCTGTCCATGCCTGCTGGACCATGAGTCAGCAGTAAGATGCACCTTACCACTGACAGCCCTGTCTAGCGAGGCATAGACATTGCCTTCCACATGCCGGTAGAGAGCCGGAATCGCCTTCCGTGAGAAAAAGTGGCGTTTTGGTACTTGCCACTGAGGTACTGCACATTCCACAAACTCACGGAAGGGGGCAGAATCTACCAACTGAAAAGGTAGCAGTTGAAGTGCTAGCAATTTCGCTAAGCTAGCATTCAACCGCTGGGCATGTGGATGGCTGGGAGTGTACTTCTTTCGGCGCTGCAGCAGCTGGGGCAGGGAAATTTGTCTGGTACTATCATTAGATTGCCCGCATGTACTACCACTACTAGGTTGTGACACACCTATTTCTACAACTTCAGTGCAGGCTTCAGAGAGGACTGGGGGTCTAGTGTGGTTGGAGGTCACAGAAGGGCAAGGGGAGGTCCGCTTTGGTCTTTGGTGTGGGTCTTTCTGGTATGCTTGCCAACGAGCTGCATGGCAGGTCGACATATGTCTTGACAAGCATGTGGTGCCCAAGCGGGTGATGTCTTGGCCACGCGAGATACGCTTGAGACATATGTTGCAAACAGCAAAGGTACGATCTGATGGACATGTTTCAAAAAAGGCCCACACCAAAGAACTTTTGCTGTACCGTTGAGACACAGCAGTGCAATGCGAAGATGTGCCACGTAATGCAGTTGGTGTGCTGCCCTTAAGCTGACCCCTGGAGGGCATCCTGCCTCTTTGGAGATGTGCCTGTGCCTCGTCCTCCTCCTCCTCTTTCTCCTCCTCTCTCCTATCAGGCACCCATGTAGAGTCAGTGACCTCATCATCCCCTCCCTCCTTATCATCACTGTCGAAAACCTGGCAGTATGCTTCAGCTGGGTGAACATCACTCCTAGTTTGCTGTCCCTCTCGGCCACCCCCTCTCCCTGGGCTCACATCAATGTCTTCCTCTATCTGTGTTCCGTCATCGGAGTCTTCAAAACGCTGCACATCTTCCTGCAGCATGTACCCAACACTGTGTTGAAACAGTTTGGGGGACTCCTCAGGAGGACATGGTGGGACTAGGGAAGGTTTGTGTGAAGCCATTGTGCAGAGGGAAGAGGATGCCTTGGCAGCTGCTTTGCCAGACAAACTTAGATCAGTCTGTGTGAGAGAGGATGAGGAGGATGAGGATGGCTTGGTCATCCACTCTACTAATTTCTCTGCATGTTGAGGCTCAACATGGCCAGCTCCCGAAAAGGACGAGTGACCACGGCCACGTGCTGAAGAGGATGCACCACATCCACCACCAGCGTTAACTCTAGATGCAGAGCCTGCTTGCCCTCGTGACTCTCTGCCTCTCTTTGTTGTCCTTCCAGACATATTTATGCGTTCAGGTGGTATGTAACAGCACACGCGCAGTGACACCAATTGCGTTCAGGTGCTATGTAACAGCACACGTGCAGTGATACCAACTGCAATCAGGTGGTATGTAACAGCAAATGTGCAGTGCCACCAGCTGCGTTCAGGTGCTACGTAACAGCACAAGCGCAGTGACACCAACTGCGTTCAGGTGGTATGTAACAGCACACGTGCAGTGACACCAACTGTGTTCAGGTACTATGTAACAGCAAACGTGCAGTGACACCAACTGCGTTCAGGTGCTATGTAACAGCAAACGTGCAGTGACACCAAATGCGTTCTGTTGGTATGTAACAGCACAAGCGCAGTGACACCAGCTGCGTTCAGGTGGTATGTAACAGCACACGTGCAGTGACACCAACTGCGTTCAGGTGGTATGTAACAGCAAACGTGCAGTGACACCAACTGCGTTCAGGTGCTATGTAATAGCACACACGAAGTGACACCAACTGCGTTTAGGTGGTATTAAACAGCACACACGCAGTCAGAGTGACTGTGTTTCTGTGCAATTCAATAGCCCACTTGCATTAACAGCGACTGCGTTTATGTGCAAATAATTAGCACACGTGCAGTAACAGGTAATGCGTCTATGTGCAATTAACTAGCACACGTTTATGAACACGGAGTACTATGTTTAAGGTAAACCCTAATGCAGGCAATACAACACGTTAGAGCACTGCATCAAGCACAATCTCCTGCCTGACAGATACTAATAGCAGATCTAGCTGAGCTATACAGTTTATAAATATATTGACAACTCCTAGGGATGTGAATATATTCTCTACAAACTGTAAATTTAACTATACTGACTAGCCTTCCTGATCTATCTATCTATCAAAAAAGACACTGTGGGGTAGATTCACATAGAGATCCGATGGTGTATCTACTGATACACCGTCGGATCTGTGAGATCCGACGTTCGGATCTATGCGGCTGATTCCTCGAATCAGGTTCCGCATAGATCTCCCTTAGAGCCGACTGGTGTAAGTGAGTTACACTGTCGGATCTTAGGCTGCATTCTCCCGCCGTCCGCTAGGTGGCGCTTCTTTTTTTCTACGCAACGAATATGCAAATGAAGAGAACCGCCGATTCAGAACCGAACGCCCGGCCTTCGCTTTTTTTTTACGTCGTTTGCGTTCGGCTTTTTCCGGCAGATCGTTACCCCTGCTATATGCGGGGTAAGTGCGGCGTATCCTATGTTAAGTATGGCCGTCGTTCCCGCGTCGAGTTTTGAATTTTTTATGTCGTTTACGTAAGTCGTCCGGGAATACGGCCATACGTTAATTGCGTTAACGTCGAAAACAATGACATCCTTGCGACGTCATTTAAAGCAATGCACGCTGGGAATTTTAGCCGGCGGCGCATGCGCAGTACGATCGGCGCGGGGACGCGCGCGTGATTTAAATAGTAAACTCCCCCTAGCCGCGGAATTTGCATTCCGCTGGGGGATTTACGATCCGCCAGGGCTACTTACGAGGCAAGTGCTTTCTGAATACAGCACTTGCCTCAAAAACTGGCGCAGGCGGATCGTAAAAAAGATAGATCACGTGGATCAAAAGATCCGCTGATCTACATGAATCTACCCCTGTGTCTCTATCTCTCTCTCTCTCTAACTGTCTCACTGCTCCTCTCTGTAACAAAGCCGGAACACACTACACGAGGCCGCCTTGCAGGCTGCCTTTTATAGTGTGGGGCGTATACTAAACCCCCCTGAGCCATAATTGGCCAAAGCCAGCCTGGCTTTGGCCAATTATTGTTCCTCGTTTTTTGGGCCTTGTGATTGGCCAAGCATGCAGGATCATGGTGCATGCTTGACCAATCATCAGCGCGCATCGACGCAGTGAATTATGGGTCGTTTTGCGTCACTCGAATTTGACGCGAACGACCCGTTTTGTTCGTATTTCGACGAACAATCGAACGGCCGATGTTCGAGTCGAACATACGTTCGTTTCGAACACGAAGCTCATCCCTAGTCATGAGTGTGTAAGTTACAACTTTTCCATCACTATTGTGGCCGTAAAGAGTCCCTGTGGGTTTTAAAATTTGCCTGCCCATTGAAGTCTATGGCGGTTCGCCCGTTCGGAAAATGTTAGGACAAAAGGAAAATACCTCTCATACAGCCGGCTCACTGCATTTGCGTTGGGAAGGTGGGCCACAGCACCGTCTGGAAACAGAAGGGCTGCGACGATCTCTTCCTGGAATTTTAGGAAGGATCCAGTCCGTCCTGAAGCTCTGTATAACACATGAGCGTTCAGCAAAGCCAATTGAAACAAATAAACAGACACTTTTTTATACCAGCATCTGGCCTTACGGGCAATTAGGTATGGCGCCAATAACTGGTCATTGAGGTCCACCCCTCCCATGTTAAGGTTGTACTCATGGATATAGAGGGCTTTCTCCACAAAACCAGTCGCCGTAGGAATTTGGACTGCCGTGTCTGCGTGAAGCGAGGACAGAACGAAAACATTCCGTGAATCCCTCCACTTCACTGCTAACAAATTATTACACTGTAAGCAGGCTCTCTTCCCCCGACTAAGACGGATTCTACAAGCCTTTGGGGCACTGGCATGCGCGGCCTATTGCATTAGGGTGTGCACCCCAAAGCTCAAACACACGTGTGTGTGTAAAAAAAAAAAAATATATATATATATATGTGTATGTATGTGTAGCGCTCACCCCCGAAGGAGCCGCTGGTTTGATGATGGGATCGGCAGATTAAGTTGCACTTCTATCTAGGGGTGCACCAGAAGTATTCAGTAACAAATGGAATGTCCAGACAGGCAAATAAAGGGTTTTCTCTCCATTTTTAATTCCAGGCCAACATAGCCGAACATCAACTCAATAAAAGTGACAGGTTGATGAAGAAAGAAACTCTCAATGTCGGGCCTGGATTAGAGCACAGCATGAATCAGCTGCTAAGTGTACAGATTTGCTTGCGTCGCCATTCAGACAAAGACAGGGAGGAAAACAGGTCTCCTTCATTGACCTGGCTTTAGGCCTCTGCCACAGGCCGGTGTACCTTGAATAATTTGCAGTTGTCTGAATAAAGCAAAGCCTCCCCGTAATGTTTTCTCAGTGTCCCATGCCGAGCGCCATCGGCAGGCACCTGTGTATGGCCCAGGTGCCTAATTCTCTCGACGGCATCAGAAACCCAGCCACCTACTGGGGTCCCTCCAGACTCATCTCTGACTGAGACTCTGTAGGACCCGGACACATGGCCAGGCGCACCACGCCAGCGGGGCCTCTGGGCACGCACACCCTAAAGGTGGGTTGCCGCACCGCGACTTTGGGACCCCCGCAGGCGACGCAAGAAGAACCCCGACACATGACCTGACTCTCAGATATATCCCTTCCCAGCATGCCCAGCGAGAGAAAACCCTCTCCAATTGGCTGCTGAGGAAGAATCCATCCGCCAGAAATCCCTCTGGCTCCCACTGCCGGCCAGGGACGGATTTACATCCCCAGAATGCAGTCCGAGCCAGTGGATCTTTCCGGAACGATACAGGTCACAAACCTAACAAATCGTGACCGGGAGCAAAGTAACTCTCCCAATCCAACTAACTTCTTTTTATCTCTAGCGCAATACCCGTGCTAAAGGCAAGGGGGCGCTACATAAAAAACACACATACATACATGTACACACAAACACACACACTCTTATAAAAGTATGTGAACAAACATTTTAAAATGTATTAAAACTATTTATTGTTCACACTAGTGGTTAGGGGCAGTAAAACTCTGTGGTTGAGCCATGCTTTTACCACCCCTCAACCATTACCACCTTTTTAGCTGTAGAGGCAGCGACTGGGCATGTTCACGTGCCACACCTGCAATTATACCCTCCCTTCATTAAAGAGTTAGAATTTCAGCTGTTTGTTTTTTACATCAATTTCCTTTCATTTTTAAATTGCCCTGTCTATCCACTACTAGGGTTGAGCTGAACACCCCCCCCCCCCCCCGTTCGGTTCGCACCAGACCGTTCTCGCAAACATTTAGAACCCTATTGGCGTCAATGGGACTCGAGCGTTCAAATTCAAAAGTGCTAATTTAATGTCTTTGAGAACCCGGGTTTTGCCCCAGGGAACATGTATCAATGGAAAAAAAAAACGTTTTAAAAAACGGTCGTTTTTTTTGGAGCAGCGATTTTATTGATGCTTAAAGTGAAAAAAAAAATTGAAAAATTCCTTTAAATATCGTACCTGCTGGGTGTCTATAGTAGTGGCACATGTTTAGAACTGCCCCTGCACAAAATGTGATTACTATAAGAAAAAGGTAATTTAAAACTGCTTGCGGCTTTAATGTATTGTCTGGTCGCTGCAATATGGATGAAAATCACTTCGAAAAATAGCATGGGTTTCCCCGCCCCCCTCCCCCAGGCCATTACAAGCCATTACAAATTGGGCCTTAGCCACTGGTGCTGGTGCCACAACACTGCAACCCCCTCACAGATACTCTAGTTGTAGCGCAGCCAAGAGCCTGCTGCAATGTATTGCATCAAAAATTGTAAATTACATGCCCCTGTTAAACAGGGGCAGAAAAATTGGGCCTTAGCCCTTAGCATAACAGGATAGTCACTCAGCATCAGCATAGGCAGTCTCCAAGGGATCTGACATTTCAAAAAAATTATTCAGTTACATCAGCATCAGGTGCTTGGTAGCTGGTGGTGATCCAAGCATGATTCATTTTTCTGAAGGTCAGTCGATCAAAGGAGTCGGTGGAGAGGCGCACCCTGTGATTGGTCACAAAGCCTCCAGCAGCATTGAATGTGCATTCTGAAAGAACACTGGACGCAGGACAAGCCAGTAGCTCAATTGCGTACAATTGCGTGTGCAAGCTCTGGCCAGTGATCCATCCTCAAGACCCAGTAAGCCAGAGGATTTTCATTGGGAAAGGTGTCCAAGTCTGCTCTTGCCCCTAGGTATTCCCACACCATGTAAAACAGACGCTGGTGATGGTTGCTGGAACCGATCATACCATGGGGCTGCGGAGTAAAAAACTGTCTGAACGCATCAGTCAGATGGCCACCTGCTCCACTGCTCCTTCTGTGACTCACCGAAGCCTCAGCAACACATTGTCCTGGACCAGAATTTGGTAACCCCCCAGTCTCTGGGAACGCATTGCACAGACCTTTCTGCAAGGCCTCCTGAAGATGTTTCATCTTCTGCTCCCTCTGCGACGGCAAGATAAGGTCCGCAACCTTACCCTTGTAACGTGGATCAAGGAGAGTTGCCAGCCAGTAATGATCCTTCTCCTTGATAGCACAAATACGAGGATCCTTACGCAGGCTTTGCAGGATCTTTGCAGGATCAGTCAGGTCATGCGGCATAGGCTTGGCATTCAGGGGGAGAGTCCTCTGGGTCACTGAGGATGACAGGATCCACAGCCATCTCATCCCAGCCACGTAAAAGTCCATGGGTTCCTTGGGACTGTAATTGATCCCTTGAAGACTGCTGCTGAGTCAAAATCTCCACCTCCATGCTACAATCCTCCTCCTCGTCCTCTTCCTGTGTGCTAGGCGGGCAAGCAAGACCACTGTCTGGATAAAGGGGGCCTTGAGAGGTAAGGAAGTCCTCCTCTTCCTCCCTCTGTTCTGCCTCTAGGGCCCTGTCCATTATTCCACGTAGCGTGTGCTCCAACATGTGAATAAGAGGGACAGTCTCACTGATGCATGCACTGTCACTGCTCACCATCCTCGTGGCCTCCTTAAATGGTGACAGGACAGTGCATGCATCCCTGATCAAGGCCCACTGGCGTGGGGAAAAAAACCAAGCTCCCCTGACCCAGTTCTGCTGCCATATTGGCACAGGTACTCATTGATGGCCCTCTGCTGCATGTGCAGCCGCTGCAGCATGGCCAATGTAGAGTTCCATCTGGTGGGCATGTCACAGATTAGGCAGTTCTTGGGCAGGTTGTATTCCCTTTGGAGGTCTGTCAGCCGAGCACTGGCATTATATGACCTTCGTAAATGCACACAGACTTTCCTGGCCTGCTTCAGGACATCCTGTAAGCTCGGGTACCTGCCCAAGGACCGCTGCACCACCAAATTCAAAACATGAGCAAAACAGGGCACATGGGTCAGTTGTCCCTGTCGCAGGGCAGAGAGGAGGTTGGTGCCATTGTCGCTAACCACCATTCCTGGCTTAAGCTGGTGTGGCGTCAACCACCTCTGAGCCTGCCCCTGAACCTCTGCCCCAGTGTGGCTCCATGGCATCTCTGCCTGCATTCCTGCGTAGCCCCTTGTACGCCTACAGAGCACGGCTGGTTCCGAGGACACATCAGCACAGGAAGAGGCCACAGAGGAAGAAGAAGAGGAGGGAGTGGATGAGAGAGGTGTGTCACAACCAGTAGTAGTGTTTTGGAGGCGTGGTGGCGGAACAATCTCCAACACTACTGTACCTTGCCCTGCGTCCTTCCCAGCTGCCAGCAGAGTCACCCAATGCGCCGTGAAAGAGAGGTAACGTCCCTGTCCATGCCTGCTGGACCATGAGTCAGCGTTAATATGCACCTTACCACTGACCGCCCTGTCCAACGAGGCATGGACATTGCCTTCCACATGGCAGTAGAGAGCCCGAATCGCCTTCTGTGAGAAAAAGTGGCATTTGGGAACTTGCCACTAAGGTACCGCACATTCCACAAACTCACAGAAGGGGGCAGAATCTGCCAACTGAAAAGGCAGCAGTTGAAGTGCTAGCAATTTCGCTAAGCTAGCATTCAACCGCTGGGCATGTGGATGGCGGGGAGAGTACTTATTTCGGCGCTGCAGCAGCTGGGGCAGGGAAATTTGGCTGGTACAATCTGCCATTGGTGTACCGATAATAGATTGCCCGCATGCAGAGGCGTCGTTAGGGGTGGGCTAAGGAGGCTGGAGCCCCGAATGTGCCGCCGAAAAGCCCCGAGTCTCGGGCTTACAATGTTTAATTGTGAGCCCCGAGTCAATGCCGCCGAGCAGGGACCAGTCCCTGATCTCGTCCGCAGCGCCATGTTTGGTGTCCAGTCCGGCGCCCTGTGATTGGGTGTACGGGGGTCATGTGCGGCGTGGGGCTGGCCTGTCTGCGAGCGTCTAGAAGTCCCGCCTCCGCACATGACCGCTATACGCCCAATTACAGGGCGACAGGAAATATGTAATATGTTGGCGGGAGAACTGTGTGAGCCGCCAGGACTGAGATCTTCCCCTCCTTCGCTTGTTCCTCGGCGGCGGTGTGTCCCCCTGTGCGGCGGTGTGTCCCCCTGTGCGGCGGTGTGTCCCCCTGTGCGGCGGTGTGTCCCCCTGTGCGGCGGTGTGTCCCCCTGTGCGGCCGGTGTGTCCCCCTGTGCGGCCGGTGTGTCCCCCTGTGCGGCCGGTGTGTCCCCCTGTGCGGCCGGCGTGTCCCCCTGTGCGGCCGGCGTGTCCCCCTGTGCTGCCGGCGTGTCCCCCTGTGCGGCCGGCGTGTCCCCCTGTGCGGCCGGCGTGTCCCCCTGTGCGGCCGACGTGTCCCCCTGTGCGGCCGGCGTGTCCCCCTGTGCGGCCGGCGTGTCCCCCCTGTGCGGCCGGCGTGTCCCCCCTGTGCGGCCGTTGTGTCCCCCCTGTGCGGCCGTTGTGTCCCCCCTGTGCGGCCGTTGTGTCCCCCTGTGCGGCCGGTGTGTCCCCTTGTGCGGCCGGTATGTCCCGATGCGGCCGGTGTGTCCCGATGCAGACTTACGGCTCGAGGTCATGGAGGTGCAGCATCTTGCACCATGGAGCGGGCTGTGGGTGGATGGCGCTGGCCAGGCGGGGAGTCGGGAGTCGGGACAGAAACAAGGTAAGGAGGACTATTTTGCACCGAGCTGTGGGGAGGGGGGTGTGAGTAGTGCAGGAAGTAGTCTGCTTACTGTAGGTGTCGGGGGTCAGTGTCTGCGTGTGGGGGGGGGGGGGGTCAGTGTCTGTCGGGGGTCAGTGTCTGTGTGTCGGGGGATCAGTGTCTGTCGGGGGTCAGTGTCTGTGTGTCGGGGGGATCAGTGTCTGTTGGGGGTCAGTGTCTGTGTGTGTGTGGGGGGGGGGGGGGGTCAGTGTCTGTGTGGGGGGGGGCAGTGTCTATGTGAGTAGTGCAGAAAGTAGGAGTCAGATGGATCAGCGTTTGTGTCAGGGGGTCAGATAGGTCACCTGTGTTCAAAACATGGAAAGAGTGCAGCGCTATGTGGTGGTTAAAACCATGTGTGAAATAAATGTTATACCTTGAAGTGTAAACCAATGATATGTGAAAAATGTATTAAAAGAAAAACTAATGCAGAGTCCAAAAAGAACATAATATAGTCTGTGAAGTGTTAATTCCAAAAGCAAATCCGTGAAGGGTTAACTCCCCAAAAAAAGACACATTGCTTGCCAAGAAAGTGAAGATAAAGTTTGGGGAATAATAAGTCCCAAAATAAAACATGGTATTGCCAGAGTATTTTTGGGACTTATTATTCCCCAAACTTTATCTTCACTTTCTTGGCAAGCAATGTGTCTTTTTTTGGGGAGTTAACCCTTCACAGATTTGCTTTTGGAATTAACACTTCACAGACTATATTATGTTCTTTTTGGACTCTGCATTAGTTTTTCTTTTAATACATTTTTCACCTTTTATTGGTTTACACTTCAAGGTATAACATTTATTTCACACATGGTTTTAACCACCACATAGCGCTGCACTCTTTCCATGTTTTGCTATCTATCCAAATTTTTTTTGTAGTGAACGTAAATGCCAGCACTCTTATACACTTTATCATCATATTTTTTTTTTTTTTTTTATTATCTTCTTAAATTAGTGTAGTGTTTGCAGGGTAAAGTGGTTCAGCGCGCAGCTGGGGGGGGGGGGGCGTCAACAATCCTTGCACCACTCCACCGCACCCACAAATCCCCCCCCCCCCCGGTCCGGCTTCGGGCTGAAGCCCCTGGTCTTTTTGCCACCTAGCAACGCCCCTGCCCGCATGTACTACTAGGTTGTGACACACCTTATTCTACACCTTCAGTCCTATCCGTGCAGGCTTCAGAGAGGACTGAGGGTATAGTGGGGTTGGGGATCCCAGCTGATTAGGGGCAAGGGGAGGTCCGCTTTGTTCTTTGGTGTGGGTTTTTCAGGTATTCTTGCCAACGAACTGCATGGCAGGTCGAAATATGTCTGGTCAAGCATTTGGTGCCCAAGCGGGTGATGTTTTGGCCACGCAAGATACGCTTGAGACATATGTTGCAAATAGCAACGGTGCGATCTTATGCACATGTCTCAAAAAAGGCCCACACCAAAGAACTTTTGCAGTAACACTGAGACACAGCAGCGCCCTGCACAGGCATAGCTCTGCAATGTAATGCAGTTGGTGTGCTGCCCTTAAGCTGTCCCCTGGAGGGCATCCTGCCTCTTTGGAGATGTGCCTGTGCCTCCTCTTCCTCCTTGTCTCTCCTATTAGGGCACCCACGGATAACTGCCAGATTGCTGTCCTTCTTGGGCACCCCCTCTCTCTGGGCTCACATTACTGCCTTCCTCTATCTGTGAAGGCTCCATCATCGGAGCCTTCAAAAAGCTGCGCATCTTAATGCAGCATGTACCCAGCACTGTGTTAAAACAGTTCGTGGGACTTCTCAGGAGGGCATAGTGGATCTAGGGAAGGAGTAAGTGATGCTATTGAGCAGAGGGAAGAGGACGCCTTGGCAGCTACTTTGCCAGACAAAGTACCCTGAGCCTGGGTGAGAGAGGATGAGGAGGATGAGGATGGCTTGGTCATCCACTCTACCAAGTCTTCGGCATGTTGCGGCTCAACATGGCCAGCTGCCGAAAACAAGGACGAGTGTGTCACACGGCCACTTGCTGATGAGGATGCACCGTGTCTACGACCAGCACTGTTGCCTGTAGACGCAGAGCATGCTTGCCCTCGTGACTCTCTGACTCTCCTTGTTGCCCTTCCAGACATTATAATGGCCTGCAGAGGACAAAGGCAGTACACACACCTCATAGCTTTTGGTGCAAACTGCAGAGGACACGTGCAGTACACAACACGTAGCTTTATGTGCAAAGTAATGAGCACACTTGCACTATGGACCAAGTGGGTTTAGTTGTAAAGTAATGAGCACACTTGCACTATGCACCAAGTGGGTTTAGTTGTAAAGTAATGAGCACACTTGCACTATGCACCAAGTGGGTTTAGTTGGAAAGTAATGAGCACACTTGCACTATGCACCAAGTGGGTTTAGTTGAAAAGTAATGAGCACACTTGCACTATACACAAAGGGCCAGATTCTCATATAATTTCGCTGGCGTAGCGTAAGCCATTTACACTATGCCGCCGCAATGTAACAGAGCAAGTGCCGTATTCTCCATGCACTTGCTCCGTAGTTTGCGGATGAGTAGAGTAAATGGCCCAGCGTAAGGCCGCATAATTCAAAGGGGGCGGCTTGTATTTAAATTAAGCGCGCGCGCGCGAGTCGATCGAACTGCGCATGCGCCGGCCGGGGAAAGAGCCCAGTGCGCATGCTCAAGCTCACGTCGGAAAGCGTCATTGAAACCGACGTCAAAACGACGTGATCGTCACTACGCAATGCCCAACTCGCGAAAGAGTTAGTAAAACGGCGTAAGCGACGGAAAAAGCCGACACTGACACGACGCCATACTTAACATGGCATCCGACGGCACCCGACGGCATCCGACGGTACTGCGTAAGGTTACCCCTCATATTAGCAGGCGTAACCTTACGCGGACGAAAACAACGTACGCGACGATGGGGCGACGTAAAAGCGTTCGGGAATCTGCGTAGTAGCCTCATTTGCATTATTATTATTATTATTATTAAAGGGCCCAGAGGTCCCCAGGGCCCCCTGATGACAACCCTCCTTTTTTTTACAATTTCTTTTACTTTTTTTATATTATTTTATTTCTTTTTTTTTATACATAGATATATTTTTATTAAAGGGCTCAGAGGTCCCCAGGGCCCCATGTGTCAAACCCCCCCTTTTATTTTTTTTTATTTTTTATTTTTATTAAAGGGCCCATAGGTCCCCAGGGCCCTGGAAGGCAACCCCCTTGTTTGTTTGTTTTTATAAATGTTTATTTCTTTTATATATATATACAATATATATATATATATATATATATATATATATATATATAATTTTTTTTTTTTTATTAAAGGGCCCAGAGGTTTCTTTTTATTAAAGGGCTCATAGGTCCCGAATTGAAAGCCCCCTTTTTTTGTAATTTCCTTTTATATAAAAAAAATGAGGTCCCCAGGGCCCTAGATGGCAACCACCCTTTTATATTTCTCTTTATGTCTTTTATTTGTAAAGGCCCCCCCCCCCCCGCTTTTGAATTTGCGGTAGCAGCCCCCCCCCCCGCTTCTCAATTTCATGCGGCAGCACCCCCCCCCCCCGGTCCTCTGCTCCAGGGGGCCCATGCCTGAAGCTGTGTAAGGGGCCCCACAATTCCTGATGGCGGCCCTGGCAGCACCATTCAGTTTGGGATGTGTGTTTGCAGATGCATGGGGGTGTCATTGGCAATTAGTGGGACCCAGTGCATTTCCCTGTGTGTTGGGAAAGCATGCGATTTTTGTGGGCTTTCCCAGCACACATAGGGCCAGATTCACGTATTCCAGAGCATCTTTGCTCTGGAGTAACGCTTCTGATTTGCGTTGCGCTGCCGAAATTTTAGGAGCAAGTGCTGTCATTCACGAAGCACTTGCTCCTAAAGTTGCGGCAGCGCATCACAAATGAGCCGGCGGAATTCAAATGTCGCGGGTACGGGGCGTGTAGTATGCTAACTACGCGCGATCCCGCCGCCAACGTACTGCGCATGCGTCGAGTGTCAAAACATCCCCGTGCGCATGCTCCAAAATCTGTGAATGAACGTCAATGACGTCACATTCCCATTCATGACCGTTTTACGCAAGCGACGTTTTTTTTTTTTTCCCGACGCGATGACGACGCCTATACCTAACATAGGATACTCCAGCCCCATGTAGGTATATCTATGCGCCGCGTATCCCGTCCGGAAACGTCGTATCGTCATTGCGTCGCGCCGGATTTCGATCGTGAATTGCCGATTTCCGCTCATTAACATATTTTTTGAGCGTAAATCGGCGGGAACGCCCCCGGCGCCATTTTTAAGTTGAAGTAACGATGCGATGGCGAAACTCAGTTACGCTGCTCGCATCGGAACTTCAACCCGGCGTTTCTTGTTTTCTGGTTACAGAAAACAGAAACGCCGGCTCAAAGCCACAGTTAGGCTGGCGGATCACTCGATCCGCCAGCGTAACCTTTGCTGAATCTGGCCCATAGATGTCGATCTAGAATGAATGTTCTATTTAAACAAAATAGGTCTCACTCTTGGAGTCAAAGTATGAATCTTATGGCATGCTATTTGGTGCCTCTGATCGTACTCGTTATAGCGTTTTGCGGCAAGACTCCGGGAGTGAGGTTTGGACTTATAGGTCCAAAGGTTACTGTTTTTAAGTCAAACTATTATTTACAGTTTGACCCCTTACTCTGGTATACACACTGTTTACAGCCCTATAGCAATTTTAGTAACATGTTTAGTTGCTTTAAATTCTTTGAAATGATGTTCATACGGTTTATATTGTTGTTCTTTTATATACTCAAGTCTCGCATAGGAAACAAATTGATTGGATATTGGTATGGCATAGATTCCTCACTCAGGTATAATACATCACTTTCATATGTTCCCTTAAACTTTGTACTGACATTCTATGGGATTGTGTGTTGGGGTGCTTGGTATGTTCCTTACCTCTTTAAAGTATGATATTTTCGTACTCCAGTACACAAACAAAGCTAATGACTATCACCGGGTGCTATCCCTTTGCATTCATTCACATATACTAAATGGTTTTGAAGGTAATCTCCCATAATGCCAATGGAATAAACTCTCCCCAAAAAAGGAAAAAAGCCTTCCGTCACTATAAAAGACTGGGGGCTGACATAATATTAATACAGGAGACACACTTCGCGACATCCAAGCACCCCAAATTTTTCGACAAGGCATACAGTCAATTTTATTTCACAACATTCGATTCCAAAAAAAGAGGCACAGCTATTTTTATTAAAAACTCGGTAGTGTTTGAAACCCATAGCGTCTTTAGAGACCCTGAGAGTCGCTTTCTAATTGTAAAGGGCTCTATAGGAGGACGTCTGGTCACAATAGCCTCGGTATATGCACCCAATGAGGCTCATGCATCATTTTTCTCAAATATTTTCGATACTTTAGATAAATACTCCTCCCCCACCTGATTATAGGTGGAGACTTCAATTTAGCCGCTCACTCATCCTTAGATAGAAGCAAAGTAGCACCCACATCTAAAGCCTTCCCTAAAACATTAAATCGCACATTATTAAACTCAACTCATAGACACGTGGAGGGCTCATAATGTTGGCGTCAAAAACTACACCTTCTATTCACACCCCCACGACTGCTCCTCTAGATTAGATTACATCTTTTGCACCCCGATTCTAGTCGCTAATTCATCAAAAGCAGACATCCATTCCTGCCCTTGGTCAGATCATCAGATCGTATCTTTCAAGACTTCCAAAATAGGTCTTGCTGACACACCCCACAGGTGGCGCATTAACGATGCACTACTAACAGACCATCTGAACATCCAACAGCTAACTTCCAACATGGAAGATTACTTTACACTTAACTCTTCCCCAGATATTCGTCCCACGTCTCTGTGGATGGCACACAAGGCGGTCATGAGGGGCCATCTAATCAAGATGGCTTCCACTAAAAACAGGATTAAGCTGTCTGATATAAAAACACTAACTAGAGACCTGGACAAATTATATCATAAACACAATCAATCCCCCTCCAGTGATATACTTAAACAAATCCAAGAAAAACGTGCAGCCCTAGACACTCTACTAACCTCAGATGCAGAAAAAGCACTTAGATGGTCAAAAGCAAGATTCCTATTACATAGCAATTCTACATCCACTATGTTTGCCAGAAAATTGAACCAATCCACGAAACCTCCCCATACCTATAAACTAAAAAATTCTGCTGGCCACTTAATCACCCATCCTAAGGGAGTCATGGAGGTTTTTTTGAAATTTTATAAGAAGCTTCTATCATCTCCACAAAACACGCCGAAACAATCCTCGACGCAATGGCTAGATGAAATCCCGCTACCCACTTTATCAACCCGACAGAGGGAGGCATTGAATGCACCCTGCACAGAATTAGAGTTAATCAAGATTATAGGTTCCCTAAAGACCTCCACAGCCCCAGGCCCCGACGGCTTTTCTTCAACATACTACAAAAAGTTTGCCTCAGTATTAATTCCGCATCTTGTGAAACTATTCAACCACGTTCTACAGGGCAATCAATTCCCCTCTGAAATGCTCCTAGCGAATATGTCTCTTCTACCCAAACCAAATAAAGACCACTCATCCCCACAGAATTTTCGCCCGATCTCAGTTATAGACAACGACCTAACATTTTTTGGTAAAATACTAGCAGACAGATTGGCCTCAGTCATCTCACCCCTTATCCACCCAGACCAAACAGGT
Source organism: Rana kukunoris (assembly GCA_029574335.1). Lineage (NCBI taxonomy): Eukaryota > Metazoa > Chordata > Amphibia > Anura > Ranidae > Rana > Rana kukunoris. Next base: position 54,058,941 of record CM056060.1, read on the forward strand.
TTTATCCCTGACAGGCAGATCACGGATAATATAAGATTAGCAACTAACATCATCCAAGACTCCATCCTTCATTCAAGATCAACACTACTACTTAATTTAGATATTCATAAAGCTTTTGATAGCGTCAGTTGGTTTTACTTAGAATTGCTACTCCCTAGATATGGTATAGGAGATGAATTTCTACATGGATTTAAAGCATTATACCACGATCCACATACCCGAATTAAGCTCCCCGGCCATAACTCTGAATTTTTCCCATTAAGCAAGGGCACAAGACAGGGCTGCCCCTTATCCCCTCTTCTGTTCGCTCTTGCTATTGAGCCCCTCGCTTGCGCCATCCGCAGTAATTCCAACATCAAAGGGTACACAAAAGGTTTGAAAAACGTTAAACTAAGTCTCTACGCAGACGACGTCCTCCTGTTTCTCTCTGACCCTTTACCTTCGCTACCGAACCTAATCAAGACTTTAGATACGTTTCATGACCTCTCAGGTTTAGGCATAAATTTATCTAAATGTTCTGCCCTCCCAATTAACTGCCCCTCTGATCTGACTGCCAAGTTAAAGGAGAAATTTTCCTTTCAATGGAGTTCAGATTCCTTCCGATACTTAGGCGTCCATATCACCCCATCCTACAAGTCCCTATACCACAAAAACTACCCTAGATTACGTCAAAACATCAAAGATTTACTCAAATCATGGTCAACATTCCATACGTCCTTCAAGGGGAGGATAGTTGCCACCAAGATGGTTATACTTCCAAAACTACTTTTCTTCTTTAGAGCACTTCCTATCCCAGTCCCTAAAAGAGCCCTAGATGCTATACAAAGAGATATAAACAAGTTCATATGGCAAAATAAAAAATCTAGATTTGGATATGCATTGATGTATAGACCTCAATCGAAGGGAGGGTTGAGTATGCCCAACTTATGGCTATACTACCTTTCTGCCAGATATACACAACTCGCACAATGGTATGCACCCTCCAATCATATCCCTTGGCTAGAATTTGAGGAACAGTCTGTCCTACCGTTCCACCTCCAAGGCCTCCTATGGTTCAAATCTATTAAAACTCAAAGAATGGGTCAACTTAATAAAGTAGTACACCAAGACCTACTATTATGGCACAGACATAAACATAAGTTTAACATCTCCTCAGAGATCCCTCCCCTAGCTTCCTTCATAGGGGACCCCCTATTTACCCCCCCCAGACTTACACTCCAACCAATATTCTATTTGGAAACTCCTCAATCTTTCTAACCTAAAAGCTTTCACCAAAAATAATACTGCCCCACCACTGTATCTCACCTCCTGCTCACCTGCCCCACCACTGTATCCCCCCTCCTGCTCACCTGCCCCACCACTGTAACCCCCTGCTCACCTGCCCCACCACTGTATCCCCCCCTCCTGCTCACCTGCCCCACCACTGTAACCCCCCCTGCTGCTCACCTGCCCCACCACTGTAACCCCCCCTGCTGCTCACCTGCCCCACCACTGTAACCCCCCCTGCTGCTCACCTGCCCCACCACTGTTGCCCCTGCTCACCTGCCCCACCACTGTATCCCCCTCCTGCTCACCTGCCCCACCACTGTAACCCCCTCCTGCCCCACCACTGTAACCCCCCTGCTCACTTGCCCCACCACTGTATCCCCCCCTACTGCCCCACCACTGTACCCCCCTGGTCTTCAGCCCCACCTCTGTAAAGCATGCTGGGACTTGTAGCTTTATCACAGGCTGCAATGCTCCTGCAGAGCATAGTGGGACTTTTAGTTCTATAACAGGCTGCAATTAAAGTGCAGAGCAAACTGGTACTTGTAGTCCTATCACAGGCTGCAATTAAAGTGCAGAGCAAGCTGGTACTTGTCCCATCACAGGCTGCAATAGAGGAGCAAGACATGCTGGGACCTGTAGTTCTATCCCAGGCTATACATCGTTTTGGTTTCCCCCTTCCCAATCCTAGCCACTCTCTCTCCCTCCTCCCTGTCTATCGATAAAGCATGGGAAAGTTTGTAGACCTGAAGTCAGCGGTGTTCCTCCTCCCCAGGCGCGTCGTTAGGCAGTGGCTGAGGAGGCTGGAGCCCCGAATGTGCCCCCGAAAAGCCCAGAGTCTCGATAATTCCCAATAGCATAGTTCGCCCCGAGCCAGTGAAATTGGAAGTGGACTAGGGCAACTTAGTGAACTACGCAGACAGCATAAATAGACAGACACAAACGCACTTCCTTTGCAAAAGTACATCCCTTTGTATCCCTCCCTATACAGCAAGGTGCTTTTGTTTATTAGCGTTTGTTTGTTTTTGTTTGTGACGTGTCTTTGAGATATTTGGGGACTGTTTTGCAGAGTGATTTTTGTCTTTTATGTGTTTTATTTGTTGTTATTTTGTTTAAATTATATTTTTGCTGGGCATTTTTTATTTTTGGTTGTCATTTATTTTATTTTTTTGGTTCTGTTTGTGTATGATTTTGGAATGTGGGGGTGATATTCCTGCGGGAAAACGGGTGTCACCCTCATTTGTGGTGGAGAAGTGAAACCCAGGTCTGTGTGAATGGTGTATGAATGTACAGTGACATAATTGGAGCCGTGGCATGGCATTGCTGCTCACAAGTCCTGCATGGTGGGCTTGTGCCAATCCAATGTGATGACGATGTGGTGTGTGTGTGCTAGGGACCACAGTGGTGTGCATGCATGCATTCTCATTGTGCCATGATTAATATGTGTGTTTAACGTGCAAAGATGCCTATGTGAGCTGGCATGAGATGGGGTCATGAGATGGGGTCCCAGTGCATATGCAGAGTCACCTTGAAGGGAAAAGACAGGAGGATGTTAGTAGTGCATGTGCCCCTTGTGATGTGTGCATCATGGGGGGGGGGGCAGTCATGCCTGCCACCCATGTCACTCACCAACCAGCCAGCTGTCCACATACATGTTCTGTTCGAAACCTGTGGGGATGGGGCTCTGATTGTATATGTAGCTGTCATGGGTAGTGCCATGTGTTGGGCTGCTGATGTCCTCCTGCAAGGTTGTGGTTAATTCCATGATGGCATGAGGGGTGAATCTGAAGATGCGAGATACCTCAGAATCACCCATGCCATAGATGTCTAGGCGTGTGTGATATATCCTCTCCCGTGAAGAGTGAAGAGTGAGGGGCTTGTATCAGATAAGAATATTGTATTAGTTTATATTAAATTGTAAAGTTTATATAAGCAAATAAAAAGTAAAAAAAAAAAAAAACATCTCCCGTGCCCTCCTTAGTGCCCTCCTCAGTGCCCTCCTCCTTCTTTGCTCATCTAAAGTCAGTAGTATAGCTATGAGCATGGATGCCACTGGCATGTTGGCATACAGTTTGTTGGGCAACACGTGTGACTGCTGAGCTCCTCACTAACAGTGTTGCTTTATCTGACATGTAGACGATTTTTCTCTTTTTAGACCAGCTTTTATATGGTCTAATTTTAGACAGGACATTTTGCTGTTGCGCACACTGCGTAGCCTGCGCTGCCCCAACGTTCTTTTGTGGATCCCCATAAGTCCCTCATTAGCATATTTGACTAGCAAATCAATGGTCTGTTTAGCGCAGTTTTGCGCGGATGGCTGCGCCTGTCTAACGAAATTACGCTGGACAAAAAAAAGTAGATTTCTTGCGTATCTCGTTTTGGGGATGCCGTGCATCGAAACGCACGCGCACATGTAGACTTACGCACGCACATCTCCTGTTGCGCAGGCGTAATCGCTCTGTGAATCTGGGCCATTAAGCTTGTTTTTTTGGGAGCTTAACGTACAAAAAAAAAACTTAAATGTTAACCAATTTCCCCCAAATTTCACACAATATAAGACCCTATCCATGCCAACATATTCTGGAAATTTCAGCTTATTTGGTTAATCACACCAAAAGTTATTCACATTAAGCTATATTTTACAATACTAAAATTGGCTTAATGTAGCTTAATGTAGCTTAACGAGCAAAACAGTGCCTGAACCTCAATCAATTGCCCTGAAACGTTGCACACCCCAAGATCTCGACCTCCCAAATATATCCAAGAAGTTTCAAGTGATTTGGTGACCCAGAAAGAAAACTAAGCACATTAAGCTTGTTTTTTGGGGAGCTTAATGTGGCTTAACGTACATAAAATAAGTTAAATGTTAACCAATCTCCCCCAAACCTCACACAATAGAAGACTCCGTCCATAGCAACATATTCTGAAAATATCAGATCATTTGGTTAATCACACAAAAAGTTATTCACATTAAGCTATAGTTTACAATGCTAAAACACTTAGGGCCAGATTCTCAGAGGCGTTACGACGGAGTATCTCAGATACCCCGTCGTATCGCCTTTTTTTTGTCCTCGTCCTTTTGCATAGATACGCTTCTACATCCGACAAGTGTAAAAGCATTACACTTTCGGATCGTAGGTGTAATGACAACTCCGGCCACTAGGTGGCCTTCACGTTGTTTTTTCATTTGCATATGCAAATGAGGTAGTACGCCGATTCTCGATCGCTTTTACGCCTCCCCGTTGTCGCGTACGTCGTTTTCGTTCGCGTAAGGTTACCCCAGCTTCTATGTGGAGTAACCTTACGAGGTCCTGTCGGATGCCGTCGTGTCCCGTCGGATGCCATGTTAAGTATGGCGTCGGGTCAGCGTCGGCTTTTTCCGTCGCTTACGTCGTTTTACTAACTCGTTCGCGAATAGGGACTTGCGTAAATGATGCTCACGTCGTTTTGACGTCGGTTTCAACGACGCTTCCCGACGTGAGCTGGAGCATGCGCACTGGGCTTTTTCCCCGGCCGGCGCATGCGCAGTTCGTTCGACGCGGGGGCGCGCTTAGTTTAAATACAAGCCGCCCCATTTGAATTGCGCGGGTTTACGCTTGGCGATTTACGAGACGCCAACGCAAACTACGGAGCAAGTGCTTTGAGAATAAAGCACTTGCTCTAGTACGCAGCGGCGGCGTAGTGTAAATGGCTTACGCTACGCCGCCGAAAATATATGAGAATCTGGCCCTTAATGTAAAGAGCTTAACGTACCATAATGTGCCTTAACCTCAATCAATTTTCTTGAAACATTGCACAGCCTAAGGGCCAGATTCTCAGAGGCGTTACGACGGAGTATCTCAGATACCCCGTCGTATCGCCTTTTTTTTTTAGTCGTATCTATGCGTGTGATGCTGTGCATTACTTTTGCATAGATACGCTTCTACATCCGACAAGTGTAATCCAATTACACTTTCGGATCGTAGGTGTAATGACAACTCCGGCCACTAGGTGGCCTTTACGTTGTTTTTTCATTTGCATATGCAAATGAAGTAGTACGCCGATTCTCGATCGCTTTTACGCCGCCCCGTCGTCGCGTACGTCGTTTTCGTTCGCGTAAGGTTACCCCAGCTTCTATGTGGAGTAACCTTACGAGGTCCCGTCGGATGCCGTCGTGTCCCGTCGGATGCCATGTTAAGTATGGCCTCGGGACCGCGTCGTGTTGTGCGTCGTTTACGTCGTTTGCGTACGTCGATTCTCAATGGGGCTGGCGTACGCTGCGATTACGTCGTTTACATTGAGAAAATGTGACGTCCTTTGGAGCATGCGCACTGGGCTTTTTCCCCGGCCGGCGCATGCGCAGTTCGTTCGACGCGGGGGCGCGCTTAATTTAAATACAAGCCGCCCCATTTGAATTGCGCGGGTTTACGCTGCGCGATTTACGCGACGTAAGCGAAACCTACGGAGCAAGTGCTTAGAGAATAAAGCACTTGCTCCAGTACGATGCGGCGGCGTAGTGTAACTGGCTTACGCTACGCCGCCGGAATTCTTAGAGAATCTGGCCCTAAGTTTTTAACTTCCCAAATCTATCCAAGAAGTTTCAAGCTATTTGGTGTACCAGAAGGCAAACTAGGGACATTAAGCTTGTGTTTTGGGGAGCTTAATGTGGCTTAACGTACATAAAAGACATTAAATGTTAACCAATCTCCACACAATAGAAGAATCTATCCATGCCAACATATTCTGAATATTTCAGCTCATTTGGTTAATCACACCAAAAGTTATTCACATTAAGCTATATTTTACAATGCTAAAACATTCAGGGCCAGATTCTGAAAGGAGATACGACGGCATCGTATCTCTGTTTGCGGGGCTGTGCATCTATGCGCCTGATTCTTAGAATCAGTTACGCATAGATTTTGCTTAGAGTTGCAATGTTACGCTGGCCGCTAGGTAGCGTTCCCGTCGATTTCTGCGTCGAATATGCAAATGAGCCTGATACGCCGATTCCCGAACGTTTTTGCGCGTCGTTTCCGTAAACGCAAGGTTACCCCTGCTATATGAGGGGTAAACTTCCTTACGTCGGTCCGCCGTATGCCATGTTAAGTATGGACTCGGGACAGCGTTGTGTTTTTCCGTTGTTTACGTAACTTGTTCGCGAATAGGCCTGTATGTTAATTACATTGCCGTTGTAATTAGTGTTGCTCGCGAATATTCGCTACGAATATTGCATATTCGAGTATTCGCGAATAATGCGAATATCGCGGCGAATATTCGCTATTTCGAATATTCGTATTTTTTCAATTTTTTTTTAGAACAGATCACATCCTAGAGATCCCCATCGACGTGTAAAAGCATTGCTGGTATGATTAGAGACCTTGGGCCGAGTAGCTGCAGCGCTCCTTTTATATTCCCAAAAATCGCAATGCGATTATTCGGCAATAGCGATATCGCGCGATTATTTTGTATTGTAATATATCACGAATATTCTGAGCCAATCAGAGTGCTCCATTCCGCATTTCTCGAAATTTCGCAATTATTTTATATTGTAATATATCACGAATATTCTGAGCCAATCAGAGTGCTCCTTCCGCATTTCTCGAATATTCGCAATTATTTTATATTGTAATATATCACGAATATTCTGAGCCAATCAGAGTGCTCCTTCCGCATTTCTCGAATATTCGCAATTATTTTATATTGTAATATATCACGAATATTCTGAGCCAATCAGAGTGCTCCTTCCGCATTTCTCGAATATTCGCAATTATTGTGTATTGTAATATATCACGAATATTCTGAGCCAATCAGAGTGCTCCTTCCGCATTTCTCGAATATTCGCAATTATTGTGTATTGTAATATATCACGAATATTCTGAGCCAATCAGAGTGCTCCTTCCGCATTTCTCGAATATTCGCAATTATTGTGTATTGTAATATATCACGAATATTCTGAGCCAATCAGAGTGCTCCTTCCGCATTTCTCGAATATTCGCAATTATTGTGTATTGTAATATATCACGAATATTCTGAGCCAATCAGAGTGCTCCATTCCGCATTTCTCGAATATTCGCAATTATTTTATATTGTAATATATCACGAATATTCTGAGCCAATCAGAGTGCTCCATTCCGCATTTCTCGAATATTCGCATTCGCAATTCGCAATTCGCATTCGCATTCGCGATAGCGAAAATTCGCAATGATTTCATTTCCAAAATATATCACGAATATTCGTATTTAGCGAATATATCTCGAATATTCGACTATATATTTGTGATATATCGCGAAATCGAATATGGCATATTCTGCTCAACACTAGTTGTAATCAATGTATTTGCTGCGTACTATGGAGCATGTGCAGTGGCCTATGTTTAAGGCCGGCGCATGCGCAGTTCGTTTGGCACGGGGGCGCGCTTAATTTAAATACAAGCAGCCCCCTTTGAATTACGCGGCCTTACGCCGGGCCATTTACACTACGCCACTGCAAATTACGGAGCAAGTGCTTGGAGAATACGGCACTTGCTCCTGTAAGTTGCGGCAGCGTAGTGTAAATAGCTTACGCTACACTACGCCGGCATCTACGAGAATCTGGAACTTAATGTGAAATTGGCCTAATGTAGCTTAACGAGCAATAAAGTGCCTAAACTTCAATCAATTGCCCTGAAACTTTGCACAGCCCAAGATCTCAACTCCTTAAAACTATCCTATACGTTTCCTGCGATTTGATGTTCCACAAGGCTAACTAGCATCATTAAGCTTCTTTTTTGGGGAGCTTAACTTACAAAACTGACCTTAAATGTCAACTAATTTCCCCCATTTGGTAAATCACACCAAAAGTTAGTCACATTTTACATGCCCAAAACACATGGCTTAGTGTAAAAAGAGCCTAATGCAGTTGGGTAGTAAGTCGGGGCGGGGGGGGGTGTGTGCTGCACCAGGTGCCACACACTGAAGGGGGTGTCAGGCCGGTGCCCCCCCTCCGTGACTAAAGACTAAAGGCAGAGACAGAGGGCAGCATGGCGTGATGACTGGGAGGCAGCGGCAGCCTAGGTAACACACTGCAGGCTGAAGCCGCCTAGCTTTGCAGGGGGGTGCGAGCCGCACCCTGAGTGATACCCATCCCCTCGGCAGACCCAGGTCCCGGCCGCAACAATCCCCTTCTCTCGTGGCCACGCCGTGGCTCTGATAAGTCTTGGCTGCGACTGTCTCGCAGTCACATAGCCGAGCAGAGTGAACCACGCCGCCTCCCCCTCCTCTGTGTAATCTACAAGTGCTGTGTCTGCAGCACGCGGCATGCTGATCATCTGAGCCGAGCGAGGTGCATTACAGGTCTGAAAGGGGGGGTGTCTGCACTGTTGTAGGGGGGTCTGTATTGTAGGGGGGTCTGTATTGTTGTTGGGGGGGCTGTTTTGTAGGGGAGGTCTGTTTTGTATGACGGCTCTTATATAGGTGAGGCGGGGCCACCCGTCACGTGACCCATCCCCCTCTAACGCACCCTCTGACTACATCACTGGGGAAGCCCAGGCTTTCCCTTGTGTCAGAGGGGGACGGGTCACGTGAAGGGTGGCCCTGACTTACATATATATATAAGAGTTGTCATACCACCAACCACCGGGCAAGGGTTGTGGGGATGAGACTCTTGTCCTATCAACATGTTGAGGGCTTGTGGCCTGGTACAGTTCAGGAGGGAGGGACTCTCTCGTCCCACCTCTTTTCTGTGGCAGGCCAGGTTACGTGCTCTGATAAGGGGTCTGGTGTGGATTTTTAGGGGAACTCCACGCCATTTTTTTTATTGACGGCGGGGTTCCCCTTAATATCCATATCAGACCTGAAGGGCCTGGTAATTGAATTTGGGGGGACCCCCATGCTTTGCTGGCCATGTGCATTGGGTCCCTCACCGTGCAGTGGGCACACGCCTGCTATGGCTCTTAAAGGACATTTCTTCATTTGTGTTGTCACATGAAAAGATAAAATATTTACAAAAATGTGAGGGGTGTACTTACTTTTGTGAGATACTGTACCTCCTCTGTACAGTGTTTTTTCCTGCCAAATGCCCCCACAGCAAGCAGCTTGCTATGGGGCACTCGAGCAGAACCGCAGCTTTGTGTGTCCATTTAGACACAGAGCCGTGGTTTGGCCCCGCCCCCTCTCTGTCCTCAATCTGTCCCTTGGCTCTCGGGTGGAGGTGCCGTCATCTTCGGTAAGGGAACCGGGACGAGAAGCCTTGCTGCTTCACAGCCTGGCTCCCTACTGCGCATTCGCGAGTCGCTCTGCGCAATCCCACTGGTCCCTGCTGTCTTCTGGGACCTGTGTGTCTCCCAGAAGACAGCGGTGGGACGGAGGAGGAGCCGAACGTAGCGTAGTTATTGGTGGGTACTGCGCCTATCTATGCACGGGAGTGGGAGCAAAATACCTGTATTAGACAGGTATCTGCTTTCCCCTACCCCTGAAAGGTGTCAAATGTGACACGGACCGGGGGAGGATTTCGAAAACTGGAAGTTCCATTTTTATATGTAAGTCCGCTTTAAGATAATGACGTAATACGTACAATTTTTTTTAAGGTCAAACAAGTTTTTCTGTGAATATTGTCCTGCACCAATATTTTTTTTTTTTTTGCAATCCTTAGACAATTAAATGTAATAAAACTAAACAAAAGGCAGTAAATATATGTAAATAGTTGTAAAAAATATTAATAAGCGAAGCAAACAAAAACCTGAAAAAAAAGTTTTAGATAAATAAAATAGAAAAGAAAAAAAAAAATCACCAGGAAAATTACATTTGAATAGAGAAGGAGAATATAGAGTTAATCAGTGCTGATTAGAGAAAACTAAAGGGTTAATAAGGGGTTCAACAGAGGAACATGTAATTAGAAAAAAAAATGTTTTGCCTTGTCATGGTTGCTTTAAATCTTTTCACCTGCAAACCAAAGTTCATCTCTATATAGATGCAAAACATAGAACATTACAATTGATACAATGTTTCAATGTAACTTTCTGTGAAGTGTTTGTTGATAAACTTTGCCAGCCTGCTTCTTTTTTTTATTTATTTTACAGCTGCTGCTGAATTGCTGTGTACTGAGAAAGGGAAGGGTAAAATATAGCTTAATGAGAATAACTTTTGGTGTGATTAACCAAATGAGCTAACATTTTCAGAATATGTTGGCATGCATAGAGTCTTTTATTGTGTGAAGTTTGGGGAAAATTGGTTAACATTTAAGGTTTTTTTCGTACGTTAAGCTACATTAAGCTCCCCAAAAAAACAAGCTTAATGTCCCTAGTTTGCCTTCTGGGACACCAAATCATTTGAACCTTCTTGGATATGTTTGGAAGGTCGAGATCAGGGCAATTGTTGAGGTTCAGGCATTTTTTTGCTTGTTAAGCTACATTAAGCTACATTAAGCCAATTTTAGTATTGTAAAATATAGCTTAATGTGAATAACTTTTGGTGTGATTAACCAAATGAGCTGAAATGTTCAGAATATGTTGGCATGGATAGGGTCTTCTATTGTGTGACGTTTGGGGGAAATTGGTTAACATTTAAGGTCTTTTTTGTACGTTAAGCTCTCAAAAAAACAAGCATAATGTTCCTTGTTTGCCTTGTGGACCACCAAATCACTTGAATTGTGTAGATGTGTTTGGAAGGTCAAGATCTTGGAGTGTGCAAAGTTTCAGGGCAATTGATTGAGGTTCAGGCAGTTTTTTGCTTGTATTTTTCGTACGTTAAGTCACATTAAGCTCCCCAAAAAACAAGCTTAATGTACCTAGTTTGCCTTCTGGGACACCAAATCGCTTGAAACTTCTTAGATATGTTTGGAAGGTCGAGATCTTGCGGTGTGCAAATTTCCAGGGCAATTAATTGAGGTTCAGGCACATTTTTGCTCATTAAGCTACATTAAGCCAATTTCAGTATTGTAAAATATAGCTTAATGTGAATAACTTTTGGTGTGATTAACCAAATGAGCTAAAATTTTCAGAATATGTTGGCATGGATAGAGTCTTCTACTGTGTGAAGTTTGGGGAAAATTAACATTTAAGGTCTTTTATGTACGTTAAGCCACATTATGCTCCCAAAAAAACAAGCTTAATGTCCCTAGTTTGCCTTCTGGGACACCGAATCGCTTGAAACTTCTTGGGTATGTTTGAAAGGTCGAGATCTTGGGGTTTGCAAAGTTTTAGGGCAATTGATTGAGGTTCAGGCACATTTTTGCTCGTTAAGCTACATTAAGCTACATTAAGCCATCAATTTCAGTATTGTAAAATATAGCTTAATGTAAATAACTTTTGGTGGGATTAACCGAATGAGCTGAAATTTTCAGAATATGTTGGCATGGATAGGGTCTTCTATTGTGTGAAATTTTGGAGAAATTGGTTAACATTTAAGGTCTTTTATGTACATTAAGCCACATTAAGCTCCCAAAAAAACAAGCTTAATGTCCCTAGTTTGCCTTCTGGGACACCAAATCGCTTGAAACATCTTAGATATGTTTGGAAGGTCAAGATCTTGTGGTGTGCAAAGTTTCAGGGCAATTGATTGAGGTTCAGGCACTTTTTTGCTTGTTAAGCTACATTAAGCCAATTTTAGTATTGTAAAATATAGCTTAATGTGAATAACTTTTGGTGTGATAAGCCAAATGGGCTGAACATTTCTGAATATGTTGGCATGGATAGAGTCTTCTGTTGTGTGAATCTTGGGGGAAATTGGTTAACATTTAAGGTATTTTTCGTACGTTAAGTCACATTAAGCTCTCCAAAAAACAAGCGTAATCTCCCTAGTTTGCCTTCTGGGACACCAAATCGCTTGAAACATCTTAGATATGTTTGGAAGGTCGAGATCTCTGGGTGTGCAAAGTTTTAGGGCAATTGATTCAGGTTCAGGCACTTTTTTGCTCGTTAAGCTACATTAAGCCCATTTCAGTATTGTAAAATATAGCTTAAAGCGGATCTCCACCCTAAAGTGAAGATCCGCTGATCGGAACCCTCCCCCCCTCCGGCGTCACATTTGACACCTTTCAGGGGGGAGGGGGGTGCAGATACCTGTCTAAAGACAGGTATCCGCACCCACTTCCGGCCCGCAGTCTCGGGCAAAAGACGGGCTTTTCCCGTTGTGTGCTGGGAACTCTCAGCTCCCAGCACACAGCGGGAGCCAATCGCCGGGCGCAGCGCGACTCGCGCATGCGCCGTAGGGAACCGGGCAGTGAAGCCGGAGCGCTTCACTTCCTGGTTCCCTCGCCGTGGATGGAGGGGGGAGCAGCAGGGTGATGAGCGATCGCTCATCCTCTGCTGCGGACGCCGCTGGACTCCAGGACAGGTAAGTGTCCTAATATTAAAAGTCAGCAGCTGCAGTATTTGTTGCTGCTGGCTTTTAATATTTATTTAAGGTGAACCATCCGCTTTAATGTGAATAACTTTTGGTGTGATTAACCAAATGAGCTGAACATTTCTGAATATGTTGGCATGGACAGAGTCTTCTGTTGTGTGAATCTTGGGGGAGTTTGCTTAACGTTTAACCTCCCTGGCGGTCTTCCCGTGTGTGGCACGGGGTGAGATTTTTAAGCTAAGATCGGTAACCCCGTGCCACATACGCGCTTACCTCGCTGGATGCAGAAAAAAGTTTACTTACCCTTTCTCTGCGATCCAGCGATGAATCCCCGCAGTGCACGGCGGGCGGATGTCCGCCTGATGCTGTGTGTTCCGCCGATTCCCTTCCCTGCGAGCGTCGCGACGTAGGGGGGGGAACGGCGCCAAATTTAAAAAAGTAAACAAACACTATACATACAGTACACTGTAATCTTATAGATTACAGTACTGTATGTAAAAAATACACACCCCCCATGTCCCTAGTGGTCTGCCCTGTACACTACATGTCCTTTTATATAATAAAAACTGTTCTTTCTCCCTGCAAACTGTAGATTGCCCATAGCAACCAAAAGTGTCCCTTTATGGCAAAAATTGTTTTAGAGCAGCTAAAAAACAGCGATAATAAATCAGAATCACTTGCAGAATTTAGCGATAGCGATTTGTGAGGAAATTCGTCATAAAAAAAAAAAAATAATGACAGCAAAAATTCTGCAACTGAGCAAATTTCAGTGATTTTGATTTGATTACATTATTGAATAATTTTTACTATAATTATATTATTATTTGTTATAATTTTTTATAATTATTTATTATATTATAATTTTTAATAAGAAAAAAAAAAAAAATCATACCCAGGATGCCTATTAGACTCTTGTTTGGATAGATTTCAGTGAGTTATTCCTAAGAATTACAAGCCTACAGTATAAAACGCCAAATTCTCTTGCAAATAATGGTACCGCTTTTAGCACCTAAAATCTGAAAGAATCATACCGCCAGGGAGGTTAAGGTATTTTTCGTACGTTAAGCCACATTAAGCTCCCCAAAAAACAAGCTTAATGTACCTAGTTTGCCTTCTAGGATACCACATCACTTAAAACTTCTTGAATATGTTTGGAAGGTCGAGGTCTTGGGGTGTGCAAAGTTTTAGGGCAATTGATTCAGGTTCAGGCACTTTTTTGCTCGTTAAGCTACATTAAGCCCATTTCAGTATTGTAAAATATAGCTTAATGTGAATAACTTTTGGTGTGATTAACCAAATGAGCTGAACATTTCTGAATATGTTGGCATGGACAGAGTCTTCTGTTGTGTGAATCTTGGGGGAGTTTGCTTAACATTTAAGGTATTTTTCGTACGTTAAGCCACATTAAGCTCCCCAAAAAACAAGCTTAATGTACCTAGTTTGCCTTCTAGGACACCACATCACTTGAAACTTCTTGGATATGTTTGGAAGGTCGAGGTCTTGGGGTGTGCAAAGTTTCAGGGCAATTGATTGAGGTTCAGGCACTTTTTTGCTTGTTAAGCTACATTAAGCTACATTAAGCTTCATTAAGCCAATTTTAGTATTGTAAAATATAGCTTAATGTGAATAACTTTTGGTATGATTAACCAAATGAGCTGAAATGTTCAGAATATGTTGGCATGGATAGGGTCTTCTATTGTGTGAAGTTTGGGGGAAATTGGTTAACATTTAAGGTCTTTTTTGTACGTTAAGCTCCCAAAAAAACAAGCTTAATGTCCCTAGTTTGCCTTCTGGGACACCAAATCGCTTGAAACGTCTTAGATATGTTTGGAACGTCAAGATCTTGGGGTGTGCAAAGTTTCAGGGCAATTGATTGAGGTTCAGGCACTTTTTTGCTTGTTAAGCTACATTAAGCCAATTTTAGTATTGTAAAATATAGCTTAATGTGAATAACTTTTGGTGTGATAAACCAAATGGGCTGAACATTTCTGAATATGTTGGCATGGATAGAGTCTTCTGTTGTGTGAATCTTGGGGGAAATTGGTTAACATTTAAGGTATTTTTCGTACGTTAAGTCACATTAAGCTCTCCAAAAAACAAGCGTAATCTCCCTAGTTTGCCTTCTGGGACACTAAATCGCTTGAAACATCTTAGATATGTTTGGAAGGTCGAGATCTCTGGGTGTGCAAAGTTTTAGGTCAATTGATTCAGGTTCAGGCACTTTTTTGCTCGTTAAGCTACATTAAGCCCATTTCAGTATTGTAAAATATAGCTTAATGTGAATAACTTTTGGTGTGATTAACCAAATGAGCTGAACATTTCTGAATATGTTGGCATGGACAGAGTCTTCTGTTGTGTGAATCTTGGGGGAGTTTGCTTAACATTTAAGGTATTTTTCGTACGTTAAGCCACATTAAGCTCCCCAAAAAACAAGCTTAATGTACCTAGTTTGCCTTCTAGGACACCAAATCACTTGAAACTTCTTGGATATGTTTGGAAGGTCGAGGTCTTGGGGTGTGCAAAGTTTCAGGGAAATTGATTGAGGTTCAGGTACTTTTTTGCTCGTTAAGCTACATTAAGCCAATTTTAGTATTGTAAAATATAGCTTAATGTGAATAACTTTTAGTGTGATTAACCGAATGAGCTGAAATTTTCAGAATATGTTGGCATGGATAAGGTCTTCTATTGTGTGAAGTTTGGGGAAAATTGGTTAACATTTAAGGTCTTTTATGTACGTTAAGCCACATTAAGCTCCCAAAAAAACAAGCTTAATGTCCCTAGTTTGCCTTCTGGGACACCGAATCGCTTGAAACTTCTTAGATATGTTTGGAAGGTCAAGATCTTGGGTGTGCAAAGTTTCAGGGCAATTGATTGAGGTTCAGGCACTTTTTTGCTTGTTAAGCTACATTAAGCCAATTTTAGTATTGTAAAATATAGCTTAATGTGAATAACTTTTGGTGTGATATACCAAATGGGCTGAACATTTCTGAATATGTTGGCATGGATAGAGTCTTCTGTTGTGTGAATCTTGGGGGAAATTGGTTAACATTTAAGGTATTTTTCGTACGTTAAGACACATTAAGCTCTCCAAAAACAAGCGTAATCTCCCTAGTTTGCCTTCTGGGACACTAAATCGCTTGAAACATCTTAGATATGTTTGCAAGGTCGAGATCTCTGGGTGTGCAAAGTTTTAGGTCAATTGATTCAGGTTCAGGCACTTTTTTGCTCGTTAAGCTACATTAAGCCCATTTCAGTATTGTAAAATATAGCTTAATGTGAATAACTTTTGGTGTGATTAACCAAATGAGCTGAACATTTCTGAATATGTTGGCATGGACAGAGTCTTCTGTTGTGTGAATCTTGGGGGAGTTTGCTTAACATTTAAGGTATTTTTCGTACGTTAAGCCACATTAAGCTCCCCAAAAAACAAGCTTAATGTACCTAGTTTGCCTTCTAGGACACCAAATCACTTGAAACTTCTTGGATATGTTTGGAAGGTCGAGGTCTTGGGGTGTGCAAAGTTTCAGGGAAATTGATTGAGGTTCAGGTACTTTTTTGCTCGTTAAGCTACATTAAGCCAATTTTAGTATTGTAAAATATAGCTTAATGTGAATAACTTTTAGTGTGATTAACCGAATGAGCTGAAATTTTCAGAATATGTTGGCATGGATAAGGTCTTCTATTGTGTGAAGTTTGGGGAAAATTGGTTAACATTTAAGGTCTTTTATGTACGTTAAGCCACATTAAGCTCCCAAAAAAACAAGCTTAATGTCCCTAGTTTGCCTTCTGGGACACCGAATCGCTTGAAACTTCTTAGATATGTTTGGAAGGTCAAGATCTTGGGTGTGCAAAGTTTCAGGGCAATTGATTGAGGTTCGGGCACTTTTTTGCTTGTTAAGCTACATTAAGCCAATTTTAGTATTGTAAAATATAGCTTAATGTGAATAACTTTTGGTGTGATATACCAAATGGGCTGAACATTTCTGAATATGTTGGCATGGATAGAGTCTTCTGTTGTGTGAATCTTGGGGGAAATTGGTTAACATTTAAGGTATTTTTTGTACGTTAAGTCACATTAAGCTCTCCAAAAAACAAGCGTAATCTCCCTAGTTTGCCTTCTGGGACACTAAATCGCTTGAAACATCTTAGATATGTTTGGAAGGTCGAGATCTCTGGGTGTGCAAAGTTTTAGGTCAATTGATTCAGGTTCAGGCACTTTTTTGCTCGTTAAGCTACATTAAGCCCATTTCAGTATTGTAAAATATAGCTTAATGTGAATAACTTTTGGTGTGATTAACCAAATGAGCTGAACATTTCTGAATATGTTGGCATGGACAGAGTCTTCTGTTGTGTGAATCTTGGGGGAGTTTGCTTAACATTTAAGGTATTTTTCGTACGTTAAGCCACATTAAGCTCCCCAAAAAACAAGCTTAATGTACCTAGTTTCCCCTCTAGGACACCAAATCACTTGAAACTTCTTGGATATGTTTGGAAGGTCGAGGTCTTGGGGTGTGCAAAGTTTCAGGGAAATTGATTGAGGTTCAGGTACTTTTTTGCTCGTTAAGCTACATTAAGCCAATTTTAGTATTGTAAAATATAGCTTAATGTGAATAACTTTTAGTGTGATTAACCGAATGAGCTGAAATTTTCAGAATATGTTGGCATGGATAAGGTCTTCTATTGTGTGAAGTTTGGGGAAAATTGGTTAACATTTAAGGTCTTTTATGTACGTTAAGCCACATTAAGCTCCCAAAAAAACAAGCTTAATGTCCCTAGTTTGCCTTCTGGGACACCGAATCGCTTGAAACTTCTTGGATATGTTTGAAAGGTCTTGCACCTCAGCGACAGCAGAAGATCGGGGTCTGGTACACCTGACCTTGGAAGGGACCAGAACTCCGTCGTCAGAGCTATCTGTCAGGGAGCCGCTGTCATCTACAGGATCATATTCTGAGACATAATCTGACCGATGCGTGACCTCCTCCTCACTATCTGTCATGCTCAGAAACGTGTAGGCCTCTTCACTACTGTACATTCGATTTGCCATTTTGGGCTCTAAATTTAGGGGTACAGTAGTAAGATTCACAAGTAAAAAAGCACCTGACCTGTCAGCGACTGAATCAAACGCTACCAAAAAATTGTTAGCGATTGCAGAGATCAGGCCTGACTCTGCGAATGCTGCAGTTGTGTTTTTGTGTTTTGTGACAGTGATCGATCGATACTGCACTTGGGTGGGCTGGGCTGGGATGGGCGAAGGGGCTAAATGCAGGTGCTAGCAGGTATCTGGGCTGATCACGCGAAAAAAATTGTTTTTGGAACCCTAAACTACAGGGGACGCTAGTATAGATCTGATCAGATCAGGTATCGATCCGTTCAGATACTTTACCACCTAGGGAGGTGTATGGTGCATGCGTGGGTGCTAAGACCTGCAGTGGGTATGGTACTGCGGCCCTCTTTCCATCTCCCAATCACGGAGCATAATGCATTATCGCTACCATAGGAGGTAGAGGGATAGTGGAGATGAATGCAGTTTCCAGGGTGATCCTTCCGAATGGTTAAAATATCCCCTCCCCCCAAGCATGAGCCAAGACTTCATGAAGGGTATCCAGGTATAGAACAGCTTTATTGAGAGGGCAGGTTACTTATATACAGCAAAAGGAATACTTGACATAATCAGACAATAACACCCTCCTCCCACATCATCATACAATGGTGTTACTAACGAGCCACCCCTTTAATAGACCTCTTTTAGGAGACAGACGTCTGTCTCCGATAGAATCCACATGAGTTAATTACTGGTCATTTACCCAGACGAGGTGATTCAGAGGTAAGCTCTTCTCACCTACTAAACAATAGAAATTCACACAATGAACGCTTCTTGAGAGACAGACCAACATGTCACATTGAGATATTGAGATCAGTTTAAGGAAGAAACCAATTATCTCCAGGCAGAGAGCACCCCAATTTTCCCAAAAGTTGGAACACCCCTTTGCCACACAAGGTATCCCTGCCGTACATATCCCCTGATAGCCCCGAGTCTATTTTCTTCACAGTGGTTGTTAGCACTACTGGCACTAATCTGACACTGCCTGGGGCGACGCAGACCCTATCTGGCTCTAAAACCAAACTTTGATCAACCTGCCGGGCGATCAGGGGGTTAAACCTTTATTGGAAAAAATATGACGGGTGCCTTGACACTATAAAAAATAAACTAGCTAAACTGCGTCACCCATGACACTTATACTGTGATCACTGGTGACAGGGGGTAACCAAGGGGTTAAACCTTTATTGGGGTGGTTAGGGGGGGTCCCTAGACCTATTAGGGTCTAAGACTAATTACTCTAACACTTATTTTATTCACTTATGACACTAGTACAGCGATAAAAAAAAACTGATTGCTGTACCGGGTAACACAGTGACAGGCAGTGAAGGGGTTAATTAGGGGGGGGTGATCGGGGGGTGAATTGTGTGCCTACCTGACCTGGTGTCAGTGTAGTGTTGTGCAACTCACGTTTAGATGTTATCTCCCTCTCGGTCTGGAATGAAAAGACCGACATGAGGGAGAGAACATCACTTCCCCTGTCAATGTTTACACTTACAGAGACAGGGGAAGAAAACCATTGGCTGGAAAAGATCACCAGGTCCAGGCCAGATTTCATTGGCCTGGGCCTGGAGATTGATCAGTTCTAAAACAAATCTGATCATCGGGAACGGTGCGGGGTGCGCGCGAGCGCCCCCTTGCGGTTCAGGTGCGCGTTGTAGATTTACGTAATCTTGCGCAGGAGAGCCGACCTGCCACCGTAAAACTGCGGCGGCTGATCGCCAAGTGGTTAAAGTGGTTGTAAACCCTTATAAAAAAAAAAAACCTGCAGGACAAAGGCATAATGAGCTAGTATGCTCTCCGGCCGCGGACGTCTCTCCCGGAGCTTACTTCCGGGTATCGTGGCTCCAGTGCTGTGATTGGCCAGAGCCGCAATGATGTCACTCCCACGCATTTGTGTGGGAGCAGCCGGAAATGGCACATCTAGCTGAAGCAGCGGCACATACAAATACAGGGAGATATCTCCTAAACCGTGCAGGTTTAGGAGATATCTAGGGTAGCTACAGGTAAGCCTATATAAAGTTATAAAAATGGGTTTACAACCACTTTAAAATCAACTGTATAAACATAGATGGCATAAAGAGCTGCCAACTTGTTTCACAGTCAAGAATGCTGCTTCTTCAGGGCATTATTCCATCATGTCTGACTCTGCACCTATGTTAGATATAAATAAGCATAAAAATAATCATGAACAAAATACATTATCCACATATAGCTCACTATCCCCTAAAAATGGGGATACCTGAAGGGGAGCAAGCCAAAAAATATAAAATTTGAAAAATAAATTAATATAAATTGTACCTTTAAGTTGTCTGGCATGTTTGGACTAAGGGGAGAACAATAATAGACCGTCTTATGGGTGGTAGGTGCATAGCATAGCATAAGATACCCGATGAAGATACTGTAAGCGTGGAGAAAAAAAAAAATATGTATAAAAAAATACTCAAACTATTTTTTGTATTCCTTTAAAAACAATTACAAATTTCCACATGTACATTTTACTCCACCTATCAGGTGTTTTCTCAGTTATTTAAAATGCAAAGCACACTGGCTTTTGGAGGTCCCTGGTAATTGTACAGCTGAGCCAGCTCACATGGCACTGGAGTTTACTAATAACGAGTGGTAGTGCTTATTTTTTCTGGTTTCCCTCCCAAAAATTCGCTCTGAGGCCCATTTTTATACAGGTCACAAAGGGACAGTAAAACAGTTGATTGATCCGTGTTTTTACTGACCACAGTAACCGACCCCCCCCCCACACACGCACACACTCCTGACTGCACACAATGGGCCAGATTCAGAAAGAATTTACATCGGCGTATCTGTTGATACGCCGCGTATGTTCTAGGATGCGCCGGCGTATCTTTTTTCTGTATTCAGAAAGCAAGATACGCCGGAATTTTTCTAAGATACGAGCGGCGTAAGTCTCTTACGATGTCGTATCTTAGTTGAATATTTACGCTGGCCGTTAGGTGGCGCTTCCGTAGATTTATGCGTTGAATATGCAAATTAGGTAGATACGCCGATTCAGAAACGTAGTTGCGCCCGGCGTATCTATTTGCGTCGTTTACGTAAGGCGTCAGACCGGTGTAAAGTTACCCCTGCTATATGAGGCGCAGGCAATGTTAAGTATGGACGTCGGGACAGCGTAGAATTTTCCGTCGTTTCTGTCGTTTGTGTAAGTCGTTCGCGAATAGGGCTGTGCGTAAGTTACGTTCACGTCGAAAGCATTGAGTATTTGCGACGTGATTTCGAGCATGCACACTGACATATGTCCACGGACGGCGCATTTGCCATTTGTAAAGAGCGTCAATTACGTGGGGTCACCATTCATTTACATGGATCACGCCCACCTTCCACCGACTTTGAATTACGTGGGCTTACGCAGGCCCATTTACACTACGCCGCCGTAACTTACGGCGCAAATTCTTTCTGAATAGGGTACCTGCCTCTGTAAGTTACAGCGGCGTAGTGTAAATGAGATACGCTACCCCCGCAGAAATGTACGCAGATCTTTCTGAATCTGGCCCCTTAAGACTACCATGGTAGCCAGAGTGGGTGGTACACATGTTGCATTCCCAATGGCTTACTTCATGGCAGCTGCAATTTTAACTTGGCTTGTCAAGTTTGACAGACGGCACCACCTGTCAAACTGCCCATTGAGGTCAATGGGATCACACCTCAACTCTTGGATTTTGGTTGCAGAAGAAAAATTCAATACAAAATTCTCATTGGGACTGAAATAAAAAGAGCCCAAAAAGCATGCATTCAGGATAAAGACTGCCTCCTGAATGCCTGAAAGTTGCTGCTTAATACCCTCTGAAAAGCAACCCTCCTGAAGTAACCTAAAGGAAATGTATGGTGATATTATATATTCCATATTTATTATGGTCAGGGCTATAGACTTCTGTAGTCCATTTGAAACCAAGTTTAAGAAGCAAGAAAAAAGGGACCTAGACATGGGCAAGCGGGGGGGCGTTTGCCCCCCCCCCCCCCCTAGAAACCAGTGCCATGATCCTCGTGGAGAAAAACAGCGGGCAGGATCGGCAAATTCAATTACAGCCGCTCTCTCTCTCTTCTAGCTCCAGCTGAAAGGGTAAGGGGGGCGATCGGGGGAGATATACAGTACAGCCAGTCCGCAGCTCTCCCTGTCACAGCACCGCTGCCGAGTTCTCTGGTAAATGGAGCAGCGGCGCTGTGACAGGGAGAGGAGAGCCGCATGCTGGCTGTACTGTATATCTCCCCCGATCGCCCCCCTCTCTGTCAGCTGGAGCTAGAAGAGAGAGAGAGCAGCTCTAATTGAATTTGCCGATCCTGCCCGCTGTTTTTCTCCACGAGGATCATGGCACTGGTTTCTAGGGAGGGGCAGGCGCCCCCCCTTGCCCTATGGAGCGGACGCCCATGCCAATGTAGGGGGTTATTGTTGTTGCTACTGACACCAATTCTGGCGATTTTTATTGCGGAAACTGACAGAAAAGCTGGAGATTGTTATTGCAGAAACTGTCACTGATCCTGGGGTTTGTTATTTTTTTATGATATTGATATTTAAAGTTGCTAGTTGCTTGATAGTTGTATCAGGTTTCTCAAACCTTTTCATGCCTGCGCTTTATGAGATAATGACTAAGCCCCTCCCCTTCATGACATTGTCAAAAAGGGACCGAGCATGGATGACCTTAAATGCCCCCCCCCCCCCCGAAAAAAGTTCAGCAGACGTCCATGGTCCTAGATTAATGAGTAAAAACAGGGGTGGGCTGGTGACTACAATTGAATAAAAATGTAAAAGGTTCATTTAAAGCGGAGGTTCACCCTAAAAACATGTATATAACAATACATTCTGTATACTTCCAACATTTACAGTATGCTGTTTTTTTTGGGTTTTTTTTGCTGTACATACCATATTATTGCTATTTTCCACACAGCTTCCGGGTGCTCACTCCCGCGGGAGTAGGCGTTCCTATGCAGAGGCGCAGTGTCATGTGGGACTTCGCTCAGATGATTAACGTCTTAAGAAAAACTTCCCCCCCCAGCGGATAAGGTGCGTCACGAGTTTCCGAAAGTAGCCGAACTGTGAGTCGGCTCTATACGGGGCCTGCACAGTCAGCTCTACACGGCTCCTAGTTGGTGCACAGGTGCCGTATAGCGCCGTATAGAGCTGACTCACAGTTCGGCTACTTTTGGATACTTGTGATGCGCCTTATCCACCGGAGGGGAAGTTTTTCTCAAGACGTCAATCATCTGGGCGAAGTCCCACATGACACTGCGCCTCTGCATAGGAACGCCTACTCCCACGGGAGTGAGCACCCGGAAGCCGGGTGAAAAATAGCAATAATACAGGATGTACAGCAAAAAAAAACAAAAAAAACAAAAAAAAATGGCATACTGTAAATGTTGGAAGTATGCAGAATGTAATGTTATATACATGTTTTTAGGGTGAACCTCCGCTTTAAAGGCAAATTCAGCTTTACAGATGACTGTATTTTACACATAGCTTATTTTTCCTATAAAATCAGCATATTCACCATATGCACTTTAGTAGTGATTTGGGGTCATATACTGTATTCATTGGCGGCTGGTGCTCAAAATTTTTTGGGGGGCGCAAACTGGAAAAAATAAAAAACATCAATTGCAGCCTCACTGTGCCCATCAAATGCAGCTACTGTGCCGCTACTGTGCCATTGAACGCAGCCACTGTGCCCATCAATTGCTGCCACATGAAATACCGCCACTTTGCCCCCTCAAATGCAACCACTTTGCCCCCCTCAAATGCAGCCACTTTGCCCCCATCATATGCAGCCACTTTGCCCCCTCAAATACAGCCAGTTTACCTTTCTCGGGTCAGTCATCCTCCTCCACACTCCCTCAATGTCATCTCTGCTCGCCTGTCACTTCAGCCAATAAGGTGACCCGGTAGTCAGATCCAGTGCACCTGATTGGCTGAGAGGTGGGCCAGTGTTGGGGAAGCGATTCCCTAGCACAGCCCAGCCATGCGCCCTCTGTTTAACCATTTGGAAGCCGATTAGAGCCCACAGGCTCTAATCAGGAAGCGTATTAGAGCCTCTGGTTCTAATCAGGCACTTCCAAAACACACCCACCGCTGTTATTCAGATGGCTGTCACTCAACCGGGGACCGGACTCCTGAATAGGGAGAGACACCGGCGACAATACATAGATTCATGCAATGCATGAATCTATGTACTGTTAATTGATGGGTGTAGGAGAGCGGGGGGCTGTGCTACTACTTCGCCCACTATGGACGCACCGCCACTGGCTGTATTACAGTCTGCAAAGATTTTTTCTCTAAGCAGAACAATGCTAAATTATTTTGTATAGATTTAAGGGTGAAAATGAATTCACATAAGACCCCTCAAAGATTATATAAGGACTTAAGGGTTAAAAGTAAAGCTTACTAACCACAATGTGATACTCACAACAGTGATATGTATTGCTGGGAGGAAGCTTTGCCTTTAGAACCAAGGGACAAAAGGAAATGTGACACTAAAAACCAAGGCGAGGACCTGTTTTTCTGTGTGGTTACCATTTAAAATAAGGTGAGGGAGGGGTAAACAGTAAGCATCACTGATGTTTTGGTTTAAGAGCTTAGTGCATCTTCTGCTATAAGGCCAGCAGGTTATAAAAAGGACACACTTTACTGTTTACTTACATAGTTATGTTCAAAAAGAAAAGTATAATGAAATTTGGTTAGGTTGGAAAACATTTATTAATTCAGAGGAAGGGAAGAAAATGTTGGAAGAAAGACAAGAGAATAAATGTAAATTAAAGTGGATGTAAACCCCCCAAATTTATTTATTTTTTGATGTCACAATGTAGAGTATAAAAAAATGGGGTTAGTGGTCAGGAGTCCTCTTTATTATATGGCACCTCATCCCCAAAGTAAAAATGGAGAAATGTTGGGAGTGAGGAATTATAGCGGTGCCCAGAAAAAAAAAAAATTTTTTTAGTAGAAAACAAAAAAGGCTGCAATAGTACAGAATACAATTTTTGTAAAATTTAAATTACATAAGTTCATTGTATAAAAACAATAAGTCACAGAGACCAAAGAAGGACGATAAAATCACAGTTGGGAGTACTGTAGAGAGTTTAGAGCAATCGTTCCAGACAACCCTACTAGTTTCGCCGTGTGTGGCTTCTTCAGGGGAATTATAGCCGGATCATTTCAGTATAAGAACTCTAATGGAACAAAATATACAGAGAAGGTTTTATTTAAACAAAGAATTCAATAGTTACACAATCACCATAACTGAGTAATTCATACATTCAACAATATTTTTACAGGTATGGCTAGGGTCTATGGCGAGGCAGGTATAACCCGGGTCCTAAACAACCAGCGCACAGACAAGAATCCAGAAGGGACCCAGCTCCGTGACTGGCATACTTGAGTGTCCGCATGTGTACTAAGTACAGATGCAGGCTGGTCAAGAAACCAGTACTAACCCCTTGTTGGATGGGAAAGGCAATAAAAAATAACCTACCCCGATGGTTTTCGTGCTATCGTGTGGATGGACCTCCAAAGAGGTAATGATTTCCAGGAGGGCAGAAAGCCCCTAGGGTGACAGCTGGGGTGAAAATAGACACGTCTAGTATTAACCAGCAAGAAAGAAACATTTTAATTCAAGGTAGGTATATGTGGTGTGTATAGCACATATACCATGTATAGCACATACAGCATGGCAGACTACAAACGTATCACATTCAGAGAAGGGGGTATTAGCGTCTACCTTCAAAAGTCAATACTAGAGCAAGAGAGAAGGGTATGTAGATATCCTTCCAATTCAATCAGCCAAGTGGTAGGGACAGTGAGAATGTTGTGCAATAGATGTCTAAAGAAAAAAGAAAAAGCAATAGAAAAGAAGAAAAAGCAGAACAGGAACATCAGCATAAGAATAATATGGATAAAACCAGTATAAAGATACGTAAGTATGGTTATGATAAGGTATATGTGTGTCTATTGAGGTGATTTGGAGGGAGATGAGACTTACAGCAATAATCCTGATCTGGTAAGCAAACTTCCAGAAGGCTGGATACAGGATGCCAGATGGCAAACAGCATCAAGGAGATCCAGCAAATGAAGGTGGAATAGCAGGAGAGTACTATAGAAGGAAGATGGAGAGAGGCAGCATGGTGAGAAGGGAATATCTACAAAGGATATGCAGACTATCCATAGATAGCTAAAGAGAGTTAGAGATTACCTTAGTAGTGCAGAGCGGATAGGTAGCAGTCCTAACAGGCTGGCCAGGTATTGAAAATGGCGAGGCTATAAATAGCTAGCCGAGGTAACCACCATAGCGTCACATAGGCGCCTCGGCGCATGCGCCGGCCGCCTACAATTCCCATAATGCATCGCGATGTCTAGGAGCGCCATGACGTGGCGCCCCAGTCACGCAATGCAGAGGGAGGGGGAGGGATCCGGCGCGCGCATCTGAGATGCGGTGGAGAGAAGGTGCGGCCCCAGACAAGAAGGGGAGGGGAGAGATCACGAACGCCGGCGCCGCCCACCCGTCAATCAGGGCTGCGCGCGCCGGATCCCTCCCCCTCCCTCTGCATTGCGTGAATGGGGCGCCACGTCATGGCGCTCCTAGACACCACGATGCATTATGGGACTTGTAGGCCTTGAACCTGAAAGTCCTGTGGTGAAAGGTAGGATCAGGGAAGGCAGAGTTTCCCCAAGAGAGGAGAGTTTTCTCAGGGACCCCAAGAGAAGAGTGGGAAGGCAGAGTATACAGAATTATAGAACCCTGTTGCAATCCAGGGTAGAGTGTGCCTGGAAACGCACCCGAAAAAAAAGATTGGGCCTACAGCTGGCGCAGAGGTGCCCCAATCAAGGATTCGGGCTGGTGTGTTCCGCCCCCTACGAGTTCGAAACAAGGGGGGGAGGTATGTAACAGTAAGCGCTACTGTAACTATAAAAATGATGATGAAATGGACACACGGTCTGCATATAACCAGATTGCAGAGCTGGTATCTGGGTGGGACTGGATCTCCAACCTGTGTCCAGGTTTTTAAGATATCCTGCAAGCTGCCTTCCCAGGTGCAGACAGCTCATTAAAGGAAGGGTTGGGGAGAGCAGGGAAGGAGAGAGGAAGGAAGGTGAACAGTGGCTGTGACCGTCGCTGTGTCCCTGTGTTGGGACGGACGCTGCGTCCCTGTGTTGGGACGGACGCTGTGTGCGTTGAAGGACTTTGGGGCCTTGTGCATCCAGGACCGTGGGTCTGGAGGAGCGGATGGTGTGAGGAACCATTACCTATAACAGCAGTGCTGTTGAAGAGTAGCCATGTGGCCTGGGATTTTCATTTATCTTTGGATGTCGTTTAAACCCCTGCGTGGGATTCCTGTGAATGGACTTTTTGTTCTGTTTATCTCCTTTTAATAAACGTGGGCTACCAGGCCCTTAACGCTATTTGCCTGTTTGCTGTGGACTCACTACACCAAAACGCATCTACCAGAAGAGTTAAACCCCCAATGTTTACAGCGGCCTCAGACATAAGACCTGATGTTGTGGCCTGCAGCTTACCCAGACAGGTCACAATTGCAGTACAGTTAGAACTGATATCCTGCAGGCTGTCAGTTATGGAGCTAGACTGATCAGCCTGCTGGGTGAGTGCCTGCTGGACAGCCAAGTTGCAGGCAGCCTGGGTCTGGGCGGAGGAGGCCAGGCTCTCTGCCACACAGTCCAGGTCACCCACTAATGCACCCATATGATGGGTCTGCCTGGACTGGTCCCTCGCCAGATTCTCCTTCAACGCACCTGGATCACCCTTGGTCTTCCGGGTATCCTTCCTGGGGGCAGGAGAGGCTTGTGGCCAGGTGTATGGGGGGGGCCCTTGTGGGGCTATCCCTGATTGGGTACGAGATCCCTGAGGGGAAATCCCTGATGGGGGAGGATATCCCTGAGGGGAAATGCCTGATGGAGGAGGAGGTTAGGGAGGGTTCTGGGATGGTGGTCTCCTCCACGATGTAGAAAGCTTCCTCTACAGTTACATGCTCCTCCTCTACTTCCTCTAGAGGAGAGGTGTGTGCACACTCCTCTGGCGATGGCATGGGTCGCCCAGCAGCCGACGGTCCAGCTCCCTCCTGCACATCTGTGGATGACACAAAACATTCACATGTTGGTGGACCCACACACTTGTCACATGTTCCCTTCCACCCCCTCACATGCTACACCCTGGATAGAAAATAAAACATACTTACCTGCCCTCAAGGCCTGATCCACAGATTCAAAGCCTGTCAGGTCCTCCACCTGCTCCCTCTCCAGACACCTGGCAAAGATCTGCTCATCTGGAGTGAGGGTGATTTTTCGGGCAAGTCTACCTCCAGTGCCCGTGGCATGCCTCCTCATGGTGGAAAGCTTCTCTTTCACCAGGTGCCGCAGATCATTAATCTTCTTGGCGATGTCCTTGGGGCTTCGGACCTCATGGGCAAGGGAATTCACCTGGGCAGTAATTTTCTCCAGGATCTCTTGCTGGTCTGCCCCCTCTGTGCCCCATGGAGGCATGCTCCATACTTGGAGAGGCCCTCAATAATGATTTCCCTCTCCTCAGGACTAAAATTCCTCTTCCTACGCTCCTTAGTAGGCACCGGTGCAGACATCTTGAAAATCCTAAAGTAGTTAAACCCAAAAGTTTTTATAGAAGGAGACACTGCTTCGGGTGGATCTTGCATGCAAATCAAGGAGCTTCTCAGGAAACCAAGGTGCAGGCAATGCACAAGGCAGACATTGTAGATAGGGAAAATTATTGGATAGCCGCACTCAAAAAATCCAAAAAAAAGGACTGTCTTTTATTAGTAAAAAGCAAACATGCAAACAGAGCACAGCCACAAGACAGGACAGCCGACGCGTTTCATACTTTAACAGTGCTTAATCATGGCTGATATGCAATAAAAACAACCTAAAATATATGTGATAACCTTGTGGAACATGTGATCACCTTCCACCAATGTTAGAAGAGGACCAATGAAGGGAACACACCTGGATGTAAATTGGTAGTCCAGGGATCACACGTAAACACAAGGAACACACGTAGACAGAAACAATAGAACAATCAAAGAATAAATTCTCAACCAATGCGCACCTCGGTATTTGCATTTCTTTCGCATAAAAAATATAAAAAAATAAAAAGAAACCAGAAGAGGAAACCGAGATGAGAATGTGTCAAAAATGTGTCTCTTCTAACATTGGTGGAAGGTGATCACATGTTCCACAAGGTTATCACATATATTTTAGGTTGTTTTTATTGCATATCAGCCATGATTAAGCACTGTTAAAATGTGAAACGCGTTGGCTGTCCTCTCTTGTGGCTGTGCTCTGTTTGCATGTTTGCTTTTTACTAATAAAAGACAGTCCCTTTTTTGGATTTGAGTGCGGCTATCCAAAAATGGCGCTACCCCGTCGTATTGCCGTTTTTTTTTGGCTCGTATCTATGCAGGCATAGATACGCTTGAACGTCCGACAAGTGTAATACCATTACACTTGCGGATCGTAGTTGTAATGACAACTCCGGCCACTAGGTGGCCTTTACTTTACTTTGTTTTCTCATTTGCCTATGCAAATGAGGCTACTACACCGATTCCCGATCACTTTTACGATCTGAGCTGGAGCATGCGCACTGGGCTTTTTCCCCTGGCCGGCGCATGCGCAGTTCGTACGTCGCGGGGGTGCGCTTCATTTAAATAGAAGCCGCCCCCTTTGAATTACGCGGGTATACACTGGGCCATTTTCGCTACGCCAACGCAAACTACGGAGCAAATGCTTAGAGAATACGGCACTTGCTCTAGTACGATGCGGCGGGGTAGTGTAAATGGCTTACACTACGCGGCCAGATTTCTTAGAGAATCTGGCCCTCAGAAAACAAGATACGCCGGAATTTAGCTAAGATACGAGCGGCGTAAGTCTCTTACGCCGTCGTATCTTGGTTGCATATTTACGCTGGCCGCTAGGTGGCGCTTTCGTAGATTTACGCATCAAATATGTAAATTAGGTAGATACGCGGATTTACGAACGTAGTTGCGGCCGGTGTATCTATTTGCGTCATTTACGTAAGGCGTTGGACAGGCGTAACGTTACACCTGCTATATGAGGTGCAGCCAATGTTAAGTATGGACATCAGGACAGCGTTGTATTGTACGTCGTTTACGTCGTTTGCGTAAGCCGATTCAGAATGGGTCTGGGTGTAAGTTACGTTCACATCGTTATCAATGAGTATTTCTGACGTGATTTTCGCGCATGCGCACCGGGATACGTCCACGGACGGCGCATGCGCCATTAAAAAAAAACATAATTTACGTGGGGTCACGATGATTTTACATAAATCATGCCCCCATCTTCCACATTTGAATTGCTCGGGCTTACACCGACACATTTACACTACGCCGCCGTAACTTACGGCGCAAGTTGTTTCTGAATAAGGAACCTGGCGCTGTAAGTTACAGCGGCGCAGTGTATCTGAGATACGCTACGCCCGCCTAAAGATAGGCATTTGTATCTGAATCTGGCCCATTGATTTCATTGCAAGTCGTCTCCAAGTCTGATCCCTGTTCATAGTGAGGCAACTTAGAGGCAACTTTGCAGGAAGCAGAGAGGAATTTACCCAGAAGCACCCAGGTACTCCCCTGTCCCCAGGCAGCCCCAACCTTCCTAGACACCAATTACTTTCAGTCTCTGTATACCTCTATACACCCTGGGCCAGATTCAGAACGTATTTACGTCGGCCTATCTAGAGATACGACGCGTAAATACTAAGGGCCAGATTCAGGTAGATGGGAGCATCTTTGCTCCAGAGTAACGCTTCTCATTTACGTTACTCTGAAGACCCTTTCAGCGCAAGTACTCTTATTCACATAGCAGTTGCGCGTAAACTTGCGCCAGAGTAACGATAATGCGCTGGCGTAACCCGACGCAAGTGGAAGTGGGTGTGATCATATGTAAATGATGGGCGGAGCCCAGCGCAGAGGCTTACGTTCAGCGCATCATCCACGGAGCATGCGCAGTGAGTGCGGCTCCACTCGCCCCCTTGTGCGCATGCTCACAACTTCCGTCGGCACCACTTCCCGGGAAACGTCAGCGCAATGCGTTCCGCTGGGCGCTTAAAAGCGCAGGCGGAAATGCCATTCCGGCGCAAAAGTATATCCATTTCCCCCCACCCCAGGGAAGATACTTTTGCTCTGTAATGGCTGCTCCCGCTACCCCCAGAGAGAGGAGGAACCTTACTTTTAATTCCCAGGAGGTCTCGGTTATCATCTCAGCGATGGACTCTGTGAATGATTTGCTTCATGGGAAAAAAAGCCGCAAGACCAGCCGGGAAAGGAAGCAGGGCATCCTGGAGTCCATTGCTGCCAGGGTGAATGTCTTGGGGTATTCCACCCGGACTGCTGGGGACATTCAGAAAAAAATAAACGACTTGCGGCGCAAGGTCAGGGGCAAGGTGGCCACCATCCGGAGGCATGAGAGGGGCACAGGTGGTGGTCCCCCATGTCCTGTCACCCTGACCGCGGAGGAGGAGGTGGTCGCACGCTGCCTGGAGAGGGAGCAGTTGGAGGGGGTCCCAGGCTATGACTCCATGGAGGAAGGCTCCAGGACAGGTAAGTGTTTTTTATCCACTATTTGATTTGTTGCATTTGGGGGGGGGAGGGTACATGTGCCAAGTGTGTGGGACCACCAACATGTGTCTGCTTTGTGTCATCCACAGATGACGGAGCTGGGCCATCATCGGTCAGCGTCCATTCCACCCCATCCCCCCAACGCCATCGTGTGCCCGAGCCCCTGGGTGGTGAAGAGGTGGAGGAGGAGAGTGGCCACACCACACCTGCCGAGGTGGTTGTGGAGGATCCTGCTGTGGCAGAGCAGGACTTTACTTTAGTTTTGGAGGTCTCCTCCCCTTCTCCTGGGCCATCTGTTATCCCCTCCCCCATCCTTGGAAGCCCCTCAAGGGTGACTCCTTCCCCCCGGGGACAACCATCTTCTGGCCCCAGGAAGGCGACCCAGAAGACCAGGGGGGTGTCTGATGTTGTCCAGGATCAGTTGGCGAGGGATCACGCCAGACAGACTGAACAAATGGGGGCCATAGTTGGCCACTTACAGAAAGTGTCTGACAGCCTGGGCTCCGTTGCCCAGATAAGCAACGCAGTCCAGGATGTCAGCTGTAATTGCGCTGCAGTGGTCACCAGTTTGGGGGAGGTGCATGGTGATATTACGCAACTCACTGCAGCCGTCCAGGCCAACACTGCTGCCATCCAGGGTAACAGTGCTGCCATCCGGGACCAGGGGAGTCGGCGGGCCCAGCATTACCAGGTCACCCGTCAGCTCCGGATGCAGGCCCAGACGAACTCATACCTCGGCCGGATAGCCATGGCCTTGGAGGGCATGCAGGCCACACCTGCCAGGAGTAGCCCACCTGGGGATCAGCCACCTCCAGATGCCCCCCCACCCCCACCCACTCCATCCAGGCAGCTGAGGAGGCATGAGTTTTTGTTTATTTTGTATTATTTATTTTATACTCAGGTCATGAGTTTTTGTTAATTTTTTATTATTTATTTTATACTCAGGTCATGAGTTTTTGTTTATTTTTTTTCTCAGGTTATGAGATTTTGTATTTCTTTTTTTACTACACACGGTCAGGAGTGCAGGGGACAGTGTGAATGGTGTGTGAATGTGAGAGGGTGGCACTCCTGACAGTAAGGGGTGTCACCCTCGGCCGTGGTGGTGAAGTTAACCCCACGGCTGTATGAATGACGTGTGAAAGGTGTATGAATGGACAGTGACATCATTGGGGCCTTGACGCTGGCGTTGCTGCTCCCAAGTCCTACATGCTGGACTTGGGCTAATCCAATGCGATGTGGATGTGGTGTGTGTGATCTAGGGACATCAGTGGTGTACACGCGTGCACTGTGTGTGTTAATAATGTTTTGGTTTAGTGTCCAAAGATGCTTATGGCGAGGACCCTCCTGACTGCTCTTCCATCAGCAGACTGGGTGTCCTCTGGCAGGTGGGGACTGTGTGGGTCGGGGGTCAGGTCATCACGTATGTCAATCTGCAGGCCTTTTCTCATAGCAAAGTTGTGCAGAATGCAACATGCGCCGATGATCTGACACACGAAGGTAGGGGAATACAATAGGGCACCTCCAGACTTATCCAGGCAGCGGAAACGGGACTTCAGGAGCCCAAATGTTTGCTCCACCACTGCACGGGTTTTGATGTGTGCTTCATTGTATTTTCTCTCTCCTCTGGTTTGGGGGTTCCGGAAAGGAGTCATTAGATGGGGTCCTAGTGCATATGCAGAGTCACCTGTAAGGTAAAAGACAGGAGAATGTTAGTCATGCATGTGCCACTTCTGTTGTGCATCACGGGAGGGGATAGTCATGCCTGACTCCCATGTCACTCACCAACCAACCAGCCAGCTGTCCCCATACATGTTCTGGTTAAATTCTGCTGGGATGGGGCTCTGATTGTATATGAAACTGTCATGGCTGGACCCGGGGTGTTTGGCACGGACGTGCCATATGAGGCGTTGGGCATCGGCTATCACCTGTACGCTGATGGAATGCCAATGCTTCCGATTGCGGTATATGTGCTCTGTGGCACTGGGGGGCTGTAGGGCCACATGTGTGCAATCAATGGCCCCCACAGTGCGTGGGAATCTGGCAATGTTGTAGAAATCTGTCATTGCCTTCTGCCGCAGGTCCTCAGTGGTTGGTCTGATGAACTGGTTGGACATGCGTCTAAGGATTGCAGGGACAACCTGGTGCACACATCTGCTTATGGAGGACTGTGACATCCCAGCCACCACTCCACTTGTACGCTGGAATGATCCAGTTGCAAGGAAATGAAGTGTTGCCAGGACCTTCACCAGTGGCTGCACTGCTTGTGAGTGGTGTGTCTTGCTGGTGATGTCATCCTGCAGGGTTGTGGTTAGTTCAAGTATTGCATCTGGGCTGAATCTGAAGAGGCGATACACCTCCTCATCCCCCATGCCAAAGAGGTTCATACGAGTGTGGTATATCCTCTCACGTGCCCGCCTCCTTCGTTCCGGGGGACCCATCAGTAGTTCGAGGACCACAATTGCTCCTGGCATGTTGGCACACAGAGGTGTTGTCCTTGCAAGTGTGGTTGTTCAGCTAGCTCCTATCGTCGGTAACGCTGCTGTAGCTGCTCTCCTGCTGACCTCTGACCGTCTGGAGTAAAGATAAAGCAGCCTTTTGTAGAAATAACTTTGCGCCGGAAGGACGAGATACGCGCGTATGGTGCTTATCCGTTCGCGAATCGGGAAATCTCCCTCATTTGCATATTTGCAGGGGAAATCAATAGGCGCGACTGATGCGCCAAACGAAATTATGCGCTGACGATACTCTGGCGTCGGAACGTTCCGCCGGTCGCAAATGCCGCGTCTTCGGGCGCATCTAGTTTGGTGGGTACGGGCACATAGAAACGACGGCGCATCTTCACAGTTACGCGGCGCATATCGAAATACTCCAGCGCAAGTGTTGCTGAATCTGGCCCTAAGACTAGCCAGCGTATCTTTTTTCTGTATTCAGAAAACAAGATACGCCAGAATTCAGCTAAGATACGAGCGGCGTAAGTCTGTTACACTGTCGTATATTAGTTGCATATTTACGCTGGCCGCTAGGTGGCGCTTCCGTTGATTTACGCGTTGAATATGTAAATTAGGGAGATACGTTGATTCACAAACGTACTTGCGGCCGGGCGTCGTAATTTATGTCGTTTGCGTAAGCGTTAGTCCGGCGTAAAGTTACCCCTGCTATATGAGGCGCAGCCAATGTTAACTATGGACGTCGAGACAGCGTCAAATTGTACATCGTTTACGCTGTTTGCGTAAATCGTTCGGGACTGGGGCTGTACATAATTTACGTTCACGTTGTTTACATTGACTACTTGCGACGTGATTTCACGCATGCGCACTGGGATACGTTCACGGACGGCGTATGCGCCGTTCAGAAAATACGTAAATTGCGCGGGGTCATGATTCATTTACGCCGGCCACTTTACGCTATGCAATTTATGGAGCAAGTGCTTTCTGAATAAGGCACTTGCCCATAAAACTTGCGGAGGCGTAGCGTAAAGAGCATACGCTACGCCGCCGGATAGATACACAATTGTATCTGAATCTGGCCCCATGTCTACCAGAGCCAGGGTAGGGAATAGAAGAGAGGCTTTGGATAATGAGTCTCTTCTAAGTTTCATCAAGGAGAGACCATGGGCCAGATTCAGATACAAATGCCTATCTTTAGGCGGGCGTAGCGTATCTCAGATACACTACGCCGCCGTAACTTATAGCGCAAGGTTCCTTATTCAGAAAGAACTTGCGCCGTAAATTACGGCGGTGTAGTGTAATGTGGAAGAGGGGGGCGTGATTTATGTAAAATCATCGTGACCCCATGTAAATGATGTTTTTTTTTAACGGCGCATGCGCTGTCCGTGGACGTATCCCAGTGCACATGCGCGAAAATCACGTCGGAAATACTCATTGATAACGACGTGAACGTAACTTACGCCCAGCCCCATTCTGAATAGGCTTACGTAAATGATGTAAACAACGTAAAATACGACGTTGTCCTGACATCCATACTTAACATTGGCTGCGCCTCATATAGCAGGGGTAACTTTACGCCGGTCCGACGCCTTGCGCAAATGACGCAAATAGATACGCTGGCCGCAACTACGTTCGTGATTCTGCGTATCTACCTAATTTACATATTCAACACGTAAATCGACAGAAGCGCCACCTAGCGGCCAGCGTAAATATGCAACTAAGATACGACGGCGTAAGAGACTTACGCCACTCGTATCTTAGCTAAATTCCGGCGTATCTTGTTTTCTGAATACAGAAAAAAATACGTTGCCGCATCTTAGAAGTTATGCGACATATCTCAAGATCATTACAAGGACCAACTGAGGAGGGACAATGCCTGGCTGGATATTTGTCACCTGTCCTTTGAGGATTTTGATTTCCCAGACCGACCACACTGCCACATGTAAGTTTATCCTTTATTATATGTCTGTTTTCCTTGACTAGGCATGATGGTTGTAGTTCCATACAGGCCACTTGTTTTCACAGAGACTGGCGGCATGAACTCCCCCCCCCCCCCCTTGTCTACATCCCTACCCAGCTCTGATTACCATGCCTTGGTTCCAACCCCTACTCACCTCTAAAGACTACCCCTTCTGGTCATTTGTGGTACTAACTTTTTACCAAGACAAGCAGTATAATAGATACCTTGCAGACAGCAACAATAGAACACACCAGCAACAGTAGATCCCCTGCCAGCAATAGTAGATCCCTGCCAGGAACAATAGATCCCTGAAAAAAGTAGATCCCATACAACAGTAGATCCCTAACAGGAACACTATTTCACATGACAACAGCAATAGTTAATTGACAACAGTATATCCCTACCAGGATCAATAGATCCCCTTACAACATCAGTAGATTCCTGACAGGAACAATAGACCCCCTAACAACAATAGATCCCTAACAGTAGATCCCCTTGGAACAGCAGTAGATCCCCTTGGAACAGCAGTAGATCCCTAACAGGAACAATAGTTCCTGTGACAACAACAATAGATCCCTGACAACAGTAGATCCCTGACAGGAACACTAGTTCCCCTGACAACAATAGATCCCCTTAAAACAATAGTAGATCCCTAATAGGAACACTAGTTCCCCTGACAACAACAATAGAACCATGACATCAGTAGATCCCTGACAGGAACAATAGTTTCTGTGACAACAACAATAGATCCCCGACAACAGTAGATCCCTAACAGGAACACTAGTTCCCCTGACAACAACAATAGATCACTGACAGAAACAATAGTTCCTGTGACAACAACAATAGATCCCTGACAACAGTAGATCCCTAACAGGAACACTAGTTCCCTTGACAACAACAATAGATCCCTAACAACAGTATATCCCTTTCAGGATCAATAGATCCTTATTGATCAATAGATCAATACTGCCAAACCAGCTGCTATGACAGCTGACGTTTTTTGGACACAGAAAAACAGGGAACAGGGAAGAAGAAATGAAACAGGAAGAAGAATAATGTCAAAAGACTCCTGTCCTGGAGTCGACTTCAAGTAGTGTTGTAAATCACCCCAGATCGCCTGGAGTTGCCCCCGATCGACCTGTGGTTCATGCTGAAGTAGTGTTGGAGTTGCCTCTGAAAGTTGTGCTGGAAGTCGTGTCGCCCCAGTGTGAACTGACTCTAAATGCCAAGAAAAAGTGCAAGTGCTTCAATCCGCTTTAAGATTAAATAATCTCCAAATGCCAAGAAAAAGTGGAAGTGCTTCAATCTAGTAAGGCCCGGAGCAAAGACAGAGGCTGCAATAAGCGGAGGGCCGGCCATGACAGGGTTAACTAAAACCCTGGTCTGGTCGGTAGGTGTGGTCAAGTATGCAGCAGAGCGAGGGGAGGGGAGGTTATAAATTCCCTCCCCCCGCTTCCCGGGCTAACACACGTGGGGAGAAGTTTCCCACCCACCCTCCCTTTGTTGGGAATTTTGGGTAGGGGGCACTTGGTTTGCTGGTATGGTAACTGTAAGTTATACGTTGTGTGGTGGTTTTTGGGTGCTTTCCTTGTTTTGTTTTTTTTTCTCTCCCGCACAGGTGCGAAGTTAAGATGTTGTGGCGGCGGCGGGTGTTGGACTTTGCAGGAGAAGAAATTACCCCTAAAGTGGATGCCATTACCCAGAGGTGGTATGGGTTCTGAAGGGGCTGTTAGTCCAGTTTACCGAGTGTAGCTGGGAGGTTGTTAATGGGGGCACTGCGGTCAGTGGTCGTCTCTGAGCCAGCTTGTCGGCTTGAGGCCTATGACCAGAGGTGAGGTACCGCAGTGCTCAAAAAGGTTTTACAATAGTTACAAGTTGTGTTAATGTGCCTGCAAAGTCCAGCACTAGTAGGGTTAAAGGAAAATGTGCTTGTATCTCAGGTATACATATTTTTATGTGTTAAAAATGTTATTTAATATTTAAAAGGTTATTTAAAATAAATGGAGGCTGCTACGGACAGTTTTTTACTCCAACATTAAAAGTGGTGGTCTCAGTTATTTATTAAAGATAGAGTGTGATAAAATGTGGGTCTTAGCAGATAAGGGTTTTGTTAAGTTATACCATAGTCATGTGCAAGTGCCCTTGTTTCCCCCAGCCGCTCCCCTCATCTGGCTTAAAAATAAGGCTTTCGATAACCTCCAGTAACTGAGCGTTCGCTTTTCCTATTCGTTCGACCACGATCTGGTTTCCTGTTTAGATGCTCAGGTAACATCATAGAGAGCAAAGGGGGGACTCCATATTGTAGTAATTTAAATAAGCATCGGTTTATTAAAAGTAAAAAAAAAACATACAATTTTGATTAACACAAAACAGCATATAACAATGTGTATTCCAACTTCCGGACTTGGCCACGACCGGAAGTGATGTCACCACAGCTCTGAACCCTGACGCATTGCGTGGCGGCTCAATGTCACTTTCTCAAACCCTATGATCCTCTTTGAGAAAGTGACGTTGAGCAGTCACGCAATGCATCAGGTTTAAAGCTGCAGTGACATCACTTCTGGTCGTGGCCGAGTCCGGAAGTTGGAATATACATATATGTTATATGCTGTTTTGTGTTGTAAGTTCTCTACTTTTAATAAACCGATGCTTAATTTAATTACTACACTATGGAGTCCCCCCTTCCCTCTCTATGTTACCTATGTTATCTGGGCATCTAAACAGGAAACCTAATCGTGGTTGATCGAATAGGAAAAGTGATCGCTCAGTTACTGGAGGTTATCAGAAAGGCTTATTTTTAAGCCAGATGAGGTGAGAGGCTGGGGGAAACAAGATTGAAGCACTTGCACTTTTTCTTGGCATTTGGAGATTATTTCATCTTAAAGCAGATTGAAGCACTTGCACTTTTTCTTTGCACTTGGAGAATATTAGTGGATGTTTGCATTTTTTCACATCATTAGGCCTTTTTTAACAAATTTACCAGCACAGAGACCTTTTTTGGCACGTTTTTTTGAAAATTGCTTGTTTGCTGTAGACTGTTTTACACTGAACGTTTACATTGCACATACTTACCAATTCTTTGCAAATAATTTTTTTGCTTGATTTTTGCACTTTTATTTGCATTTGCGTATTTGCACAGAAGGGACTGAAGTAATGTTGTTCATTTACACTTTATTTGCATTTGTTTACATGCACTAACATTCGTTATATATTTGTATTAGATTAATTAGAGTAAGCACCACTTCACTCCCTCTTTATTAACTGTATCTAGTGTGTGAACACTTATTTTGTTGTGGCTGCTACTTATGTAAGCATATGATTTATACACCCGTTGTGGTTTGCGCACCAGTAACCCCTATCATATAATCATTTTAGTTTGTTATAGACAACCCCATGTTAACAAGGAGGTGGAGACTCAGCTCCTTGCACAGATGAAAAGGGCTGCAAGGGCTGGGACAGTGATAATAATTGGGGATTTTAACTACCCAGAAATTGACTGGAGTAATAGCTCTGCTGGGACAGTTAACCACTTAAGGGCACGGACAGGCAGATGGACGTAAATTACGTCCCTGCCTACTAGCGGTTCGGGGGTCCGATCGGGACCCCCTCCGCTGCGTGCGGCGGGCGGCTTACCTGCGGAAGCGATCCGACACGAGGGGGCGGCGGTTTGTTTCTGTCCGCCCCCTCGTGATCGCTCCCAGCCAATCCTGTGCGCGGCCGCCGTGTCACTTCCTCTGCCTGTAAAATTTTAGGCAGAGGAAGTGATGCAGCGCTCATCTCGGCTGTATTTTCAAACCGCCGAGATGAGAGAAGAGACACAGTAAGTCGCACCTAACACTACACTGACACCAGTACACGCAGGCACATTTAACCCCTTGCGATCACCCCCCCACCCCCTGTCACAGTGTCACTGAATGCAGTGATCATATATGTACTGATCACTGCATTTAGTGTCAGTGTGACAGGCAGTTAGTGTTGGGTTCAGGGTAGCCCCGTACCCCCCCTAATAAAGTTTTAACCCCTTGATCACCGCCCTAGTTAACCCTTTCACTCCCTATTGCCAGTGTCACTAAGCGATCATTTTTCTGATTGCTGTATTAGGCCGCGTACACACGGCAGGGAATCTCGACGTGCGGAACACATCGTTCCGCCCGTCGAGGTTCCCTGCCGGCCGTCAAAATCGGCGACCCGCCCGTCGGGAATGGCAACCAGCCATTCTTCCAGGCGGGCCGTCGAGGAAATAGAGAGCGTGCTCTCTATTTCTGCTCGACGGGAAGCTCGCCGAGACCGTACACACGGCCGAGGTCCTCGCTGGAATGCACATTCCAGCGAGGTTCTCGCTGGTTTTCAGCGAGAACCTCGGCCGTGTGTACGGCGGCTCAGTGTCACTGTTGCTGCTAAGTAGCTAATTTTTTTTTATTGTGATTTTTTTTTTTACTAAAGACATGTGGCTGAATACATTTTGGCCTAAATGTTTGACTAAAATTTAGTTTATTACATTTTTCTTATAACAAAAAGTAAAAAATATAGTTTTTTTTTCAAAAATGTTGCTTTATTTTTGTTTATAGCGCAAAAAATAAAAATCGCAGAGGCAATCAAATACCATCAAAAGAAAGCTCTATTTGTGGGAAGAAAAGGACGCGGATTTTGTTTAGGAGTCACGTCGCATAACCACGCAATTGTCTGTTAAAGGGACGCAGTGCTGAATTGTAAAAACGCCTCTGGGCATTTAGCAGCATATTGGTCCGGGGCTTAAGTGGTTAAAGGGCAAAAATTTACAAACCTATTACAGGACAATTTTATGGTCCAGTTTATTGAGGCCCCAATGAGAAATGATGCTCTGTAGGACCTGGTAATCTCAAACCATACAGAACTTATTACTAATGTTCAGATAAAGTAACACCTGGGTAGCAGTGACCATAACATGATTTAATTTGATGTTAGCTGTAAGCAAGAAATACATACGGGAAAGATAAAGACATTTGTAGTGAGAGTCTTCACCGAGTAATGCGACACCCTAACTACCCAGACCTGAGGTGTGCCTTTGGCCTTGCTGGTCGAAGTAGGTGTGATAAGAAAGTAGAAGGGCATGAACCATCTGTCTGGTAGCGTGACACATGCCCAGACGGTCTCAAAGAATGGCTCAGACAAGCACCCGTTACGACAGCAGAAACCAGCCTCCTAAGAACTGATGATTAGAAGGAACCACATCCGTTGGCACTTGGGAAACTGCCCAGAAACCAAACGACTGTCCCATGACTGATAGACTAAGCCTTCCTCCAGAAAGCACAGACATGGGAACAACTGCTAGTGGCGAGAGGATACATGGGGGAATGGAACAAGGGCAGACCTGAGGAGCCCTGGGAAATAATGCAAAGGATGAACACCATCAAATGGACACAAGACTGGTGCCCTGTCAAACACCCACAACCCCAGGCCTAACTGTCCATACCTGGTAGAGATGCCCAAAAAAGGCAAACTGATAGGAGGGAAGGGGTATGAGAGCCGGATACCCGAAAGATAAGTTGCTGATGTTGACGGATGGGGCCAACACGCTGTAGCGATATGCAACGATATACAGACAGGACCAGACATGGCATGACACAACCTACCCAAGTGTCTGTGACCCCCCCTAGGAACAGGCTGGGAATTGGACAAAGAAGCCTGGACTGAGGCACCTGCTCGGACGATCCGGCAATCTATGAACAAGAGAACAGTACCAAAAGATATCGGCCCAGACCCCTACCATTGAGCAGCGAAAAAGCGATGACTCCATGGACGAGAACCCTGAAAAAATTATGCTTGCAGGAAAGGTCAGAACATGCTCCAAGCTGATATGAGGAGTAGCTGGGATGCAATTGGACACAAACGGAACATGTACCGCCTACCCTGCTGTGACCGGAAAAAGAAAACCCCTAGTTGACTTACCGCTTTGCTGAGTCAAGTATGAACCAACCCCTGAGTGACGGAGTGCTACCATGCTCTGAACCCCCCACGTGGAGTAGCCGGGATGTACCAGAACTTGTTGCCCCCGAAACGTGCGGCACGCCCAACCCTAAGAAACACAGGAAGGAAATGACAACAGACAACAGACAACCACACATGAGACCCTCCCCTCTGTACCTGCCTGGTCCAAAGACGTGAGCAGAAATGACCAGACCTCAGCGTGTGAATGAACCTGACAACAGATCCCACCCAAGTGTATGTAGTAAGTGTATGAATTAAGTGAGCCAGAGTAACCTGCCATGCAGAGACAGGTAATTAAGAAATGAAACACTCAGGGCCGATGTACCCACAGACCGTGGTGGGTAGATGTAGGTGTAAGAATGAAGGTGCACGTATGATGTATGGTATACAGGCGAGAAAATTGTGGTCAACAATCATTTAAAAATGAAACCTCAGCCTGTATGGATCTGTAGACGTGATATATCCTGAGATGCGGACCCTGGCTAACTATACCCGGAAGAACGGTATGACGAGACAAAGAAAAACAAATGAAGCTACAAGGCTGTTTGTGTGCCGTGACTGCATAGCACCGACAAGCTATGTGACCGAAACAACACTGAAGTAGAACCCCCAACAGAAACACAATGCCCTCTGTGCCCACCCAAGTAAGAAGACATGGCAGTGATGGAAGGACCCCAGCACGTGAATGAACCTGACGACCCCCCCCCGGTGAATGACGTGAGTGA
The DNA here is from genome assembly GCA_029574335.1 of Rana kukunoris. Taxonomy (NCBI): domain Eukaryota; kingdom Metazoa; phylum Chordata; class Amphibia; order Anura; family Ranidae; genus Rana; species Rana kukunoris. The sequence goes on from CM056060.1 coordinate 54,101,309, forward strand.
GCGCAAGTGACCTACTGCGCAACAGAACACTGAGGACCTGTGTACCCACAGACCATGGTGGGTAGTCCTGCAGGTGAAATGAAATGCAAAGCAATGCATAGTAAGACGTGATGTGACAGGCGAGAAGATTGAGGTCAACAATCATCTGGAAAACGAAAACCTCAGTACGAATTGATCTGTAGACGTGACAGATCCAGATATGTGAGCCCTAGCTAACTGGACCAGGAAAGCAACCTATGAAAAATGATGAGACATGGAAACGAACAAAGATGAACTGGCTACTAGTGTAAGCTGAACCTGCGTAATGACAGAAACACGCCATGACAGAAACACGCCATGACAGAAACACGCCATGACAGAAACACGCCATGACAGAAACATGTCAAAGACTGAGCTGCTGTGACAGAAATACAAACGACAGAGCAAGGATAGCAAAAATGCACCACGACAGAAGCATGACGCTGACAGAAGTATAACGCTGACAGCACCGCTATGACATGAGACGCTATGACAGAAAACATACACTGACTGAACCGCTATGACCGAACACGCTAAGACAGGAAACATGATACCGGCATGACCGTTACAAAAAAAAACACGCTGCTGACAGAACCGCTATGACAGAAACATACTACTGACAGAAACGCTATGACAGAAACATACTACTGGCAGAAATGCTATGACAGAAACATACTACTGACAGAAACGCTGAGACAGAAACATACCACTGACAGAAATGCTGCGACAGAAACATACCACTGACAGAAACGCTATGACAGAAACTTACTACTGACAGAAACACTATGACAAAAACATGCCACCGACAGAAACGCTATGACAGAGACATGCCACTGGCAGAAACACTATGACAGACACATGCCACTGACAGAAACACTGCGACAGAAACATACCACAGACAGAAACGCTATGACAGAAACTTACTACTGACAGAAACGCTATGACAGAAACATGCCACTGACAGAAACGCTATAACAGAAACATACTGACAGAAACACTATGACAGAAACATACTACTGCGAGAAACACTAAGACAGAAACATACTACTGACAGAACCGCTATGACAGAGACATACTGACAGAAATGCTATGCCATGAACAACGTGATGCAAGAACATGCAACGACACCCCCCCAACCGCCCCCCTTGACCCCCAAGGAGCCTGACTATCATGCGAGACTCTGCCCCCCCAGGCCATGCCAGGGCACGTCTGGCCCAAACATGTGCTCCCTGGAATTCCTTGGGAACCTGGTGACAGGATGAACCTGGACCAAGGGTCTCCCCTTACTCCATACCCCAGGAAGCATGCACAGCTGCGGGACACCGGCGATAGCATGGGAGGAGAAAGTGGATGTACGCCCCCCTCCCCTGGCACAAGCACCGGGCGGCCTCCTCAATGCTAGAAGGAGCCCCTGCAGCTTAAGCCCGGGAGGAGAAGGGAACGGGTGCCCCCCCTGCCAGGCGCACAGGCAGAAGCTCCCCTCAACCTGCCGGCTGTGCACCGGAGAGACGTGGAAAGTGGCCAAACCCTTCCCCCCTATATGGATGTACGGATGAGTGGCGGTTGGCCCTCCCTGCAAGGAGCAGGGATCAGCCGATGCATACCTGTGGAGTCCTGCACCACATGGACATCACCGTTCGCATTTGGAGGAGAGGGAGGATGGACAGGCCCCCCTCTCCCAGTGTATGCCCGGAGGAGCGGGAGGCTGGACCCTTCCCCCCTATGGAGCTGGTAAGTGCCTGGCTGAACAGTCTCCCTCCCACCAGGGTGTCCCCTTCCTCAATGCCCCAGGAAGGATAACAAATGAGAGGGCAGACCCCCCTGCCTGGCAGAGCAAGGCATCTGGTGCGTCTCCCCCCACCATGCCAGCACCCTGGGAACCAGAGGTGACCATCACCAGCATCAGACTCACGGCCAAGCATGCTGCCACTCTGCATTACGGGAGAACGGGCGGAGCCCCTTAGCCGACGCAGGATATAGCCCTAGCAGTGGCTAACAGGCTGGGTGGATTGGACGGTCGGACGTCCCCCCCCTGGCGCGACCACCGGGAGAAGCGGGCGGGCGGCCTTCTCAGCTAGAAGGAGGAATGGCAGCGTGGGTGGCGGGTGGATGTGTGGCCCCCCTCCCCCGACGCGAGCACCGGGAGAAGCGGGCGGCCTCCTCAAAACCAGATGGAGCTCTGGCAATATAGATGGACGGCCCCCCTCCCCCCGTATGAACAAGCACTGGATCCCTCACGTGAGCACTGGGGGAGTGAGCGGGCGAACTCCCCCCCAGCTCACATGAGCACCGGTAACAGGGGGCGGGCAGGTGGCAGCATGGGGAGAAGAGAGTGGCCCCCCACCCCACAATACCCAGCGTGAGTACCGAGAGAAGCGAACGGGCTGCCCCTGCCTGGATGGCGCCAGGAGGAACACAGGGACAAGTAGGCGGGCGGACGGCCCCCCTCGATGTAGCCTGGTGTGAGCGGAGGGGAACCGCCACGAGACCTCAGCAGCCGACCGGCCGCTCAGCTACAAAACCGGAAGTGACGTGCGACAGCTGTCTACCCAGAAACCCCACCAACGCCGGAGATGAGAGAGGAGGAGGGATAAATAGCCCTCAGACTCCTCCTACAACCTTCCCACTTAACTTAAAGAGAGAATATTTTCCAAGGATTTTTTTTTCTTTTTTTTTTTTTAAAGTGTATTTTTGTGCGTGAACTCGAGAGAGAGGAGCCGGACTGCAGGAGTTGGGAGTAGGCAGACCCTCCACCCGGTGGCAATCGCCATCCTTCTCCATGCCCCTGGTGGCAATGGCGGGTGTGAGGGGGGCTACCTGCTCCCCTTGGAAGCCAAACTGGGGCCCAACGGGACCCCAATGAGACAGAGGGACTCCCCCTATGAGGGAGTGAGGGGGCCTAGCCCACCCAGCCAGCCCCGTAGGTCCTTTACCTCTCTTTATTTTAGGAGACCGCATGGCCAAAGTGTGTGTGTTTTTTAAACCAATTTCATGTGCGTGCAAGTGTGGTGGTTTTTGTGGGGGGGGGGGGGGGGGTGGTGGGTGTACTAAGCACAGGCGTACCTTGCATAGCACACCCACCGGGAGCCGGGCTGAGACCACCAAAATTTTCCAAGGATGACGGCTGCTCTCCAAGACCTATTCTGGGAGGGAATATTGGCATCTAGAAGCACAGAACAGAAGTGGAAATTCTTCAAAAAGACTGTTTGGGAAAGTGTATTCCCATGGGCAATACGTTTAAAAGGCTAAAAATAAAACCTATGTGGCTCACGGTCAAAGTAAAAAAAGCTATAAACAATAAGAAAAGAGCCTTTAAAAAATATAAAAATGAAGGAACACTAGTGTCGTTTAAATGTTACAAAGAATTTAACAGAATATGTAAAAAGGATATCTAGGATGCAAAAATTCTAAACAAACGACAGATTGCAAAAAGATAGTAGGAAAACCCCCCAAAAAAATCTTAAAATACATTAATATAAAAAGGTCAGGTCTAAGCAGGTAGGCCCTTTACAAAATACAGGCCCTTTACATAGTGGGTGACTGGGGACAAAGAGAAGGCAAATTTATTAAATACTTCCTTCAGCTCTGTGTAAAAAAGGAGCATGGGGGAATTCATGTCCATAATGGGGGTGGTATTGACATCGCCCCAAATATTCCACAATGGTTTAAAAGTGATATGGTCCAGAAATATTTAGCCAGAATAAAGGTGGATAAAGCACCTGGACCTAAAAGAATTTCAAAGCCATTGTATCTAATTTTAAAGGACTCATTAATGATGGGAATAGTACCACTGGATTGGCGCAGGGTGAACGTGGTGCCTATATTTAAAAAGGGAACAAAGTCTTTACCAAGTAACTATAGACCTGTTAGTTTAACTTTTATAGTTGGGAAGATACTGGTGCGTTTAATAAAAGACCACATGGATGAGTTCTTGCTGGAAAAAAAACTATTTAAGCAACAGACAGCATGGATTCATGAAAGACAGTAGTTGTCAGACAAACCTGATTTCTTTTTATGAAGAGGAGGGTAAAACTTTGAACAGAGGGGTGGCGGTGGATGTGGTATACTAAGACTTTGGAAAAGCGTTCGATACAGGATTGGAAATATCAGTTTGTAAATGGATAGAAAACTGGCTAAAAGACAGAATTCAGAGAGAAGTGGTTAATGATTCTTACTCTGAATGGTGTAAGGTTATCAGTGGTGTACCCCAAGGTTCAGTGTTGGGACCCTTAGAGCCGGTTCGACTTAGAGGGTGACTCGGCAAGGTGTCCTGAAGACAACTTCAGAGGCGACTTGCAAAATAACTTCTGTATAGAAGTCAATGCAAGTCACCCAGAGTCGCCCCCAAAGTTGTACAAGAACCTTTTTCTAAGTTAGAGCGACTTGCGTCGCTCCTATTAGGACGGTTCTATTGAATAGATGGAATAGTCTGACGAGTCGCCCCAGTGTGAACCGGCTCTTACTTTTTAATATCTTTATAAATGATATGGGGTCTGAGATCCAAAGTAACATTCTGTCTTTGCAGATGACACCAAGCTATGCAGTAAAATAACGTCCTTACAGGATGTCGCCAATTTACAAGCCAACCTCAATGCTCTGTCTAACTGGGCAACTATGTGGCAGATGAGGTTTAATGCTGGTAAATGTAAAGTTATGCACTTAGGGACTAAGAATATGCATGCATCCTACATACTAGGGGGAGTACAACTGGGAAATTTGGAGTGGAGAAGGATCTGAGGGTTTTGGTAGATCACAAGCTCAAAATTGACATGCAATGCCAAGCTGCGGTTTTCAAAGCGAGCACAGTCCTTTTTTGTTTTAAGAGAGATCCAGAGAGAGAGAGAGAGAGAGAGAGAATTTTTCCCTTGTTCAAATCATTAGTAAGACCTCATCTGGAATATGCAGTTCAGTTTTGGGCACCAGTTCTCAAAAAGGATATCAGGGAACTTCAGAAAGTACAGAGAAGGGCAACCAAACTGATAAGAGGCATGCTCGGCTATGAGGAAAGATTAGAGGAACTGAATTTATTCACTCTTGAAAAGAGGAGAGGGGGTCCATATAGTAAATTTGGTGTTGAGTTGTTCACTTTACGGTCAACACAGAGGACATGGGGGCACTATTTACATAGAAGAAAAGAGATTTCATCTCCAAATACGGAAAGGTTTCTTCACAGTAAGAGCTGTGAAAATGTGGCGCAGACTCCTTCCAGAGGTAGTTCTGGCCAGCTCAGTAGATTGCTTTAAGAAAGGTCTGGATACTTTCCTAAATGTACATAATATAACTGGGTACTAACATTTATAGGTAAAGTTGATCCAAGGAAAATCCTTGGCTCTAAGGGGATCAGGAAGGATTTTTTTCCCCTGCTGTAGCAAGTTGGAGCGTGCTCTGCTGTTTTTTTTTGCCTTCCTCTGGATCAACTGTGGGTATAGAATTGGGTATATGGGATTGTACGATATATTTTATTTTATTTATTTTGTTTTTTTATGGTTGAACTAGATACACTTGTGTCTTTTTTCAACCTGACTAACTATGTAACTATATAGTCAGGGATGTATTCTGGCCTAGGCCAACAAGGCCCAGGCCTAGGGCGGCACTTTGTGGGGGGCGGCCCTCTGTCCTCTTCCCACGGCGTCCCTCTCTCCTCTTCCCAGGGCGTCCCTCTGTCCTCCTCCCAGGGCGTCCCACTGTCCTCCTCCCAGGGCGTCCCTCTGTCCTCCTCCCAGGGCCTCCCTCTGTCCTCCTCCCAGGGCGTCCCTCTGTCCTCCTCCCAGGGCGTCCCTCTGTCCTCCTCCCAGGGCGTCCCTCTGTCCTCCTCCCAGGGCGTCCCTCTGTCCTCCTCCCAGGGCATCCCTCTGTCCTCCTCCCAGGGCATCCCTCTGTCCTCCTCCCAGGGCATCCCTCTGTCCTTCTCCCAGGGCGTCCCTCTGTCCTTCTCCCAGGGCGTCCCTCTGTCCTTCTCCCAGAGCGTCCCTCTGTCCTTCTCCCAGGGCGTCCCTCTGTCCTTCTCCCAGGGCGTCCCTCTGTCCTTCTCCCAGGGCGTCCTTCTGTCCTTCTCCCAGGGCGTCCCTCTGTCCTTCTCCCAGGGCGTCCCTCTGTCCTCTTCCCATGAATATGACATGGATGTGGCTTTGACAGGAAGGGGTGGGTCATATTTAAATTAGAGGGTGCGCAAGTTTAGTCAGGCCTAGGGCAGCACAAAACCTAAATACACCTCTGTATATAGTGTCCTCTAAGTCCATCACTGATTCTGAGAGGCCCCCGGAAATGAAAGTTATGCCTCTATTTTCCATGTCTTATCTTTGCAATCGCCTGATCTAGTTGTTCTTGCAAGCATGAGACCATTTTTGAATTGTTATTTATTCTCTTCACCATTCTGTCAACTTTTGACCCAATGATGTCCAGCAATTCTCCAATATTTTGAAAATCATAATTTTTTAAATCAGTAGTAATGATAGTACAGGCTTTAGACAGTTCCTTTAGCCAGCAGAACTGCTGTCACGTCCCTGGCAGTAGAGCCTGATGTGCGGAGGATGGCCTCTCTTACAGCTCTGACTCTGAGCTCCTGATAGAGCAGACAGGAAGCGCAACAGTACAGAGTGCCTGGCAGGATCGCTGATGAAGTTGCTGGGCTGGAATCGCTGAAGAAACTGCAGGAGGACACTGGTGCCAGAGGAGCCCAGGAGCAGCTGTCAGCAGATAGTGGAGGTGGCTTCATGCAGGGGCACCGCAGGACTGAGAAGGGCTGGAGAGATAGCTGATGTAGGCAGGCCGGGTCATACACTAGCGGGCACTTTAGAAACCAAAGCGGTGGCAGGAGCAAGTTCAAGTTGCAGGCTGGGTCGGTATTGGGCTGGCAGCGAGGTAGCAGGAGCGGCAGGCGGAAGCAGTGTTAAACAAGCCGGGTCAGGTGCAGGTAGAAGGCAGGAGCATCAGAGACAAGCCGGGTCGGGTAAACAGGAATCAGGTAATAGGATCAGGTACACTACACGCTGTAGAACGAACAGCACCTGAGTCCGGGAAGTGGCCTAGTTTTAATAGGCTGTCTGGCGCCAAATGCTCAAGGGGTGCACGCCACAGCGCACGCACGTGCATTGGTGCGCGCATGCGCGCCAACGGCGCTCCCGCAAAAACAGGAGTCACTGGCCGTCTTCTTCTGTTCTGTGAAGCCACAGGCAGACAAGGTGAGGCTGGCTTCTAGGATTGAGGGCTGCCACGTGTCGTGTCTCACTGTCCTGGCACCATCTAGGCTTGAGGAGACTGCTGTGGTGGCTGGGGGGTCTTTTTGGTCTAACCCGCTGTTCTCTTCTGCATTGTCCATTCCCAAGTCATGGATGGCTGCTCAAATGCTGGTCTGGGCACCCCTAATGGCTTGTTTTAAACTTTTTTGTGTAAAAGTGCAAAATCTCCACTTCATAGTAGCGCCATGATTATAAACATTGGAACTTGATAATGGAGTGCATATTCATCACATTAAAAAGTCTTCATAGAAAAAATCATAATAATTGTGCATGAAAAAAGTGCTTCAATCCTTCCTACAAATATTCTCCACCGTACACCACTTGTGCTTGTGAAGTCCCTCATGTGGCTGGCATAGCTCACTTTATTGTAATTAGTAATTACACCACAGCTCCTGAATTTTAGATCTCCACATCACTCCTCCATGCTCCAACATCATGAATATATTAAAGAGAAAGAGACAACCTCCAATGGTGCAGTAACCAATCAACCTTCAGTTATTAAAAAGTGAAAAAGACCCCTACAAAACAAAATATAAATCACGCTCATCCAGATTATAAAATGGCATATGCAGCGATCTCAACTGCCTCACCACCTCCGGAATACTTGGGTAGAATTACCGCATCACTTCCGGTTCTGACCCTAAAAGCACTTCCAGTTGCATTTTGTGACTTTGCCATAGGGGTGGGCAAAGCCATATATCCTCCCCCTCTTAAGCATTAACTCATAGCGTCCCACAAAACGGTAACCAATTGGCCGGACAGCACCGCGAACATAGGCAGGTCACAGCATACTTGTGCAGTGCAGTTAACCCCTATTAAGCCAAATAAAAGCTACAAATTTAATCCCTCAGATCGCAATCCAATAGATGGCAATCTCAAAAAATGACAAATAGTCACATAATAATAAGGTGCCCATAGTATTAAAAACACTATTAAAGAAAGGCATATCAATCAAAATTATAATAGATATTCAGGTTAACAAATCTTTCACAATAAAAATACAATTACAAATTGTAAATACTCACATACCTATCAAAAAAGATTCACTGTTAACCCTTTTAATAATTACTAATAAAACAATTAATTAATTTCAAGTTTGGTTTTTAAATCATCAGGTGTCATTGTGAGCACCTGGTTTAAATAACATTTAAGGCTCTTTTGTTTACATTTTTGTGTCAGCAGTGCCAGCTCCTAACAACCAGTGCAAATTGCACTGTAAAATGGATCAAACAAGAATGCAGATGCGCATTTAATTCATATTGATTGAAGTATATGGACAACAAAATTGAACTGCATGACACCAAACTCTCACAGGACCCCTTTCAAAGTTGGATCTCAGTCGCATTGCATGTATGTGAATAGGCTCAATGGAAATTGATGTTATCTCACTTGTCGTGCAATTCACTGCATTAGAAATCACATCAGTGTGAACCAGGGCTTAGAGCCACCAGGGCACAGCTGCATCACCAGACCAACTGTGTGTTTTTTTGCAAGTCCATATTTCTCCTTAAATGAAAAGTGCTCTTAAAGGTTTGTGTCTGATTTAAATTAATATAAGACAAGGATGCATATAACTGGGTTACACTGGAGAGATTATAATTTCTTTGTTCTAGCTGAAAGTAGGTGAAAGAAATCTGTATAGGTCAGAATAATACAAAGAAAAACAGGCTGTGATGGTATAAAAGCATATTTTCTCTTTTCTCTTACAGTTTTCTGACAGCCCCCAGTTTACAACAGATTACTATGTTTCATCCGACTATGAAATTCCAGAGATCTGTGAAGTCAGTGGCATTATGGATTTTGGCAGAATCTTTCAACCATTTATTCAAGTGCTTGTATTTTTGATTGGCATGTCTGGCAATACCTTGGTTCTCCTTACATATAGATGTTCCCGCAAGATTAAATCTAAGACAGACATCTATCTTATTAACCTGGCGATAGCTGACCTCCTTAAGCTCATGACACTTCCATTTTGGACCATCAGTGCTATTAATAGCTGGGAGCTTAACAATACGATGTGTAAGGTTGCACAAGGTGTGTTCTCCATCAACTTCTTTAGTGGATTCCTTTTCCTAACTTGCATCAGTTTGGACCGTTATTTTGAAATTGTCCGAGCTGTTGAGGCTCACACAAAGCGCCAAAAATCTTTCTTTTGCAGCAAATTCACCTCTGTATTTGTCTGGATAGCATCAAGTCTTCTTAGTCTTCCAGAATTCATCTTCAGTGAGTCAATAAATCTAGATGGTTCCAAAATCTGCAAAATGATCTTTCCAGAACACATCACCAAGACACTGAAAAATATGTGTAACTTCTTTCAAATTGTCCTTGGCTTCATTTTTCCTTTCTGTGTGATGATTGTATGCTACTCTTACATTATCAGGACCCTATTTTCTTGTAGAAGTTTTGAGAAGCACAAAGCCATGAAGGTCATTATCTCAATTGTGCTAGCCTTTGTGGTCTTCCAACTCCCTTACACGTTAGTCACTTTCATGGAGGCCACTGACTTCATAGGAAGCAAGCAGATGAGCTGTGAAGTAAGAAAGCATAAAGATATTGCCATCATCATCACCAGCAACTTGGCATTCACTCGATGCTGTATCAATCCAATCCTCTACGCATTTGTGGGTGTTAAATTCAGAAAGGACATATTGCTCATGCTAAAGAATTTTAGATGCATCTCTAGAGCAAGTTACATTAGACACTGTGGATCAAGCAGAAGTTTCAGCACGCCTGCTGCAATGGAAACCAGTAGCTTCACACTGTAGGTGTAATGGTTCCTAAGGATACTGACATTGTCATATTTAGGACACACAGTGGGAGATGTACTAAAACTGGTGCACACAGAATCTGGTGCAGCTGTACATAGTAACCAATCAGCTTCTATCTTAGCATAGTTCAATCAAGCTTTGACTATAAACCTAAAATCTGACTGGTTACTTTATTGGTTACTATGCACAGCCAGATTCTGTTGGCACCAGTTTTAGTAGATCTTCACCATAATGTAGAAATTTTATAGGCCATATTTAACCAATCCAGATATTTTTTAATTTTTCCAGTTGAGTCACCTGCCTGCTTCTTACATTGAGAGTACCCCAATGTTATTCCATGTAATTCACTGCCAGAACAAAGATGTCATGCTTCCCAGCTATTTACATATTCAACATTTGGAGAATCTATCACCATTATTAGACTTTGTCATAACAGTGGGAAAGGTGGAACTGAGAATTCAGGTGGAAATATCTCTCTCTCCTTGTATCCCTGAGAAGACAACATGATACTCAAAGTTCGATGTGAGCTTTTGGTCGAAAATTTTGACCGTGTGTAGGCCCCATGGGACATTTTGTGTCGGAATTTCCGACAGCAAAACTTTGAAAGCTGGTTCTCGAATTTTCCGACAAGAACAGTTCTTGTCGGAAATTCCGATCGTCTGTATGTAATTCCAGCATGCTTGGAATCATTGAACTTAATTTTTCTCGGCTCATCGTAGCGTTGTATGTCACTGTGTTCTTGACGGTCGGAATTTTCTACAACATTTGTGTGACCGTGTGTATGCAACACAGGTTTGAGCCAACATTCCGTCGGAAAAAAAATCCATGGTTTTCTTGTCGGAAATTCTGATGGCGTGTACGCGGCATTAGTTTCACTCCCTCGCTCAGCTATGGTGACCCCAATGCTGATGGAGAGGGGCAGGGGAGGGACAAACAAGTATGGCTTGCAGACACCCTACATCCTCCAGTGTCATCAACACACAGTGCCCAAGAATGTAATGCTGCATAAAAACGTGTTGCTTTGTAAACTGGCTTGTTGACAATTTTTAGGCGTTTTGCCAAGGCCTCCCTGAAGAACCTAAAAAGCACTCCAGGGTTGAAAAAGGCTGCTCTTTGCTCCTTTCCCAAACACTGGATGAAAAATGTTGTATGGCGGTGAGGGGGGGAGCAGAAAAGGTGCTAGCACAGGCATTAATTGTACACTCTCAGAAGAGAAGACGGCTTTGACGTGCAAAGATTGAGGGGGTTGTGCTAAGGAACTGACTTAAAATAGCCATTTAAATAATTGATTTTTCTGTGGTTTAGCTTCTTGTATTTCAGGTTGGTGACATGATCTCTTTAACCAGAAAATGTACATGAAAGTATTTATATATTCATTTTTTAAATCTTTATTTAAAGATGTATGAGTAAGAACAAAAATAAGCATAACATGTGTAGAAAACCCACAGACAATATGATAAACCAACAAAAAGGTATACAGAGACATGTTGGAACCAAATAGAATTTTATGGAGGTAGGCTTAGATGGAGGAGTCAGACCAGAACAGCAATGTCATCTTCAAACAGGTATAACCTTACTGATAAAAGGGCCCATCTAACACATTATAATGTCTGAATGATTTAGGATTTCACTGACCAAGGTACATCTTGCAAAAAAAGAAAAGGAAAAGGCAAAAGATTTTGATAATGGGGTGGTATAGACTGCTGCCAGTATAAGGGAATGCAGGCTTTAGCTGTGTTCAGTAAAGAGATTGTGATAGATCACTTGTAGCACTTGGATGATAGTGGAGCCAGATGAATCAGTCAAGCTGCTGGATTATGCCCCGCTGGACATATTTAAGTTTGAACATGAGGTCACACATCTGTGACCAAAAAAGCTTCAGATCTGGACAGCTGCAGAATATGTGTAGATAAGTTCTTGGTCTGGTCCGTGGTACCAGGGAGGACGTCGTGGTGGCCTATGACCGGAATCATCCGCGACTTCTGAGAAAGTATATCCCATTCCTATATTCTTAACGCAGACCTTCACCTTTAATAAGGTGTACATCTGCGCATGTGTAGATTATGCACACATGTTGCAAGTTTGTACAAGTCCAGTACCAGAAACCAGCAGCATGCATGTGCATGTGTGGCAGTATTCTTGAGTGCTGTGGTGAGACAGTACATCTGCTCCTGTGGCGGCATGGTTGTCAGAATACATTGGGCACTGCCAAACAATGACTGCATGTGCAGATGAGAATATTATATATATTAAAATCAAAAGATATCTGGAAGTAGGGTGACACAGACAACAGGGTCACCCACTGCTCAAATTTCAACTGCTTCATTAGTAAGGTCTTTTTTATATATTGGCACCACATTGGCCTTGCACCAATTTAGAGGTACTGAGCAAGTCATTAACCACTTGACCACTGGGCACTTAAACCCCCTTCCTAACCAGACTAATTTTCAGCTTTCGGTGCTCTCACAATTTGAATGACAATTACTCATACAACATTGTACCCATTTGAATTTTTTGTCCTTTTTTTAACACAAATAGAGCTTTATTTTGGTGGTATTTGATCACCTCTGGGTTTTTTATTTTTTGCACTATTTAAAAAAAAACGACTGAAAATTCCGTAAAAAAAACTAAAAAAATCTTGTTTCTGTCATATTAGCGGGTTATTTCTCACACACAGCATATGCATACCACAAATTACACCCCAAAACACATTCTGCTATTTCTCCCGAGTATGGCAATACCCCATGTGTGAGACTTTTACACAGCGTGGCCACATAGAGAGGCCCAACATGCAGGGAACGCCATCAGGCGTTCTGGAGCACCCAGACCAATTCTGACATTTCTCTCCTACATGGAAAAATCATAATTTATTTGCTAGAAAATTACATAGAACCCCAAAACATTATATATGCTTTTTTAGCAAAGACCCTAGAGAATACAATGGCGGCAGTTACAACTTTTTATCTCGCATGGTATTTTCGTAGAAATTTTTTGAACGCGTGTTTTTAAAAAAGAAAACAGTGTGTGCTAAAAAAAAAAAACAGTAAAGTTGGCCCAATTTTTTTTCATAATGTGAAAGATGAAGTTAGGCCGAGTAAATAGATACCCAACATGTCACCCTATAAAATTGCGCACACTCATGGAATGGCGCCAAACTTCGCTACTTAAAAATCCCCACAGGTGACGCTTTAATTACTTTTATTGGTTACATGTTTTTGTTCGCAGAGATACCTCACATGTGTAGCTTGAACACCGTTTTCATATGTGGGCGGGACTTACGTATGCGTTCGCTTCTGCATGCAAGCACACGGTGACAGGGGTGCTTTAAAAAAATGGGTATTGCAGAGTATTGGGGTATTGCAGAGTATCGTGCAGGGTATTGGGGTATTGCAGAGTATCGCGCAGGGTATTGCAGAGTATTGGGGCTTTGCAGAGTATCGCGCAGGGTATTGGGGTATTGCAGGGTATTGGGGTACTGCAGAGTATTGGGGTACTGCAGAGTATCGCGCAGGGTATTGCAGAGTATTGGGGTATTGCAGAGTATTGCGCATGGTATTGGGGTACTGCAGAGTATTGGGGTACTGCAGAGTATTGGGGTACTGCAGAGTATTGGGGTACTGCAGAGTATTGGGGTACTGCAGGGTATTGAGGTATTGCAGAGTATCGCGCAGGGTATTGGCGTATTGCAGAGTATTGCGCAGGGTATTGCACGGTATTGGGGTACTGCAGAGTACTGGGGCACTGCAGAGTACTGGGGTACTGCAGGGTACTTGGGTATTGCATGGTACTGGGGTATTGCAGGGTACTGGGGTACTGCAGAGTATTGGGGTACTGCAGAGTACTGGGGTATTGCAGAGTACTGGGGTACTGGGGTATTGCAGAGTACTGGGGTACTGCAGGGTACTGGGGTACTGCAGAGTACTGGGGTACTGCAGAGTACTGGGGTACTGCAGAGTACTGGGGTAATGCAGGGTACTGGGGTATTGCAGAGTACTGGGGTACTGCAGGGTACTGGGGTATTGCAGAGTACTGGGGTATTGCAGAGCTGGGATGGATGGAGGGATGGATGGATCTGTGACTGCATTTGTCACAGATCCAGCCACAGCGCAGCTGCTGACACGCCGCTCCCCCCCTCTCCTCTCACACTGTACCAAACGGTACAGAGAGGAGACTCAGGAGAGGGAGGAACCGGCGTCATCAAATGACTCAGGTTTGTTTACAAGTGATCGCGCCGTCATTTGATGGCGCGATCACGTGGTAAACGGCGCTATCAGCGGCAATTTACCGTGATCCGTGATGCGCCGGGTCTTCTAGACCTGGCGAGCACGGACACTTCTGCGAGCGCGTTCCAGGGGTAAAATGCCTATGGCGCGGTGGAAAAGAGGTTAAAGAGTCTATACAAATTGAAAAAATTGTTTTTAAAACAAAATAGATCAACTCTTTGAGAACCCATGGATGTAAGCCATCTGGTGCAGGTGCTTTATTAACCTTTATTCTGTCTAAATGTTTCTGGACCATACCTGTATTTTCAATCCGCCGAGAGGAGAGAAGACATCACAGTAAGTTGCACCAACACTACACTGACACCACACACATAGGCACACTTAACCCCTTCCGATCACCCCCCCCCCCAGCCCCCTTGTCACACTGTCACTGATTGCAATGATCATATATTTACTGATCACTGCATTTAGTGTCAGTGTGACAGTTAGTGTGACAGGCAGTTAGTGTTAGGTCCAGGGTAGCCCCGTACCCCCCCCTAATAAAGTTTTAACCCCTTGCTCACCGCCCTAGTAAACCCTTTCACCCCTTATTGCCAGCTTCACTAAGCGATCGTTTTTCTGATCGCTGTATTAGTGTCGCTGTTGCCGCTAGGTAGCTAATTTTTTTTATTGCGATTTTTTTTTTTTTTACTAAAGACATGTGGCTTAATAAATTTTGGCCTAAATGTTTGACTAAAATTTAGTTTATTCGATTTTTCTTATAACAAAAAGTAAAAAAATATTTTTTTTTTTCAAAAATGTTGCTCTATTTTTGTTTAAAGCGCAAAAAATAAAAATCGCAGAGGCAATCAAATACCATCAAAAGAAAGCACTATTTGTGGGAAGAAAAGGACACACATTTTGTTTGGGAACCACGTTGCACGACAGCACAATTGTCTGTTAAAGCAACACAGTGCCGAATCGCAAAAATGCCTTTGGTCATTTAGCAGCATATTGGTCCGGTCCTTAAGTGGTTAAATGATAGTATTCCTTCATTTTTTTAAATGCAATTTTTTTTGTATTTCTGTTCATTTTGAACATGAGACACATTTTATTTTTAGCCTTTTAAACGTATTGGGAATATACTGTATTTTGCATTGTGTTTGCTTACAGTTGATTTGAAACATTCACATTTCTATTTTGCATTTTTTTATAACAATATTCCTTCAAAGACTTGGAAGTCAGGCCTTGGAAAAACTGCTCTTTTAAAATTGAAGTGATAATGTTTTTTTTATTTTGTTTGATAAAAAATAACGAACGTTATACTTACCTGCTCTGTGCAGTGTTTTTTCACAGAGCAGCCCACCTTATCTCGGGTCCCTCGCCAGCGCTCCTGGCCCCTCCCTCCTGCCCGAGTGCCCCCACAGCAAGCCGCTTGTTATGGGGGCAGCCGAGCCCAACTGTTGCTCTGTGTGTCCATTCAGACACAGACCCGCCCTCTCTCTCCTCATTGGCTCATTGATTTGGATTGACAGCAGCGGGAGATATTGACACCTGCTGCTGTGTCTCAGCCAACTAGGAGGGAGTGTTCCTGGACTTTGTGACTCTCGTGCAACATCGCTGGATTGAGAGAGAGACCTCAGGTAAGTATTAGGGTGGCTGAGGGGGTCTGTTGCACACAGAAGGTTTTTTGTTAATGTATAGAATGCATTAAGATAATAAAAAAAAATTCTACCTTTAGAACTATTTAGTTGATTTTATTTTTCCAGTGTGTGCTCCTTGTTTACAGTTTAAACATGAACATTATTAAAAAGCTCTGCGTGGTTTGACATTATCAGGTCTAGCAGAGCGTCATTTCTAGTTGGAACTTCTATAAACTGTATCATGATTTCAACTCTTTTACTGTTCTGGCAATGCCATTATTTCAGTCAATTATATTATTACCACTGTTCCAGCCCCTGCAGCTCTTTCTTTCTGTGCAAGGAGCTAAGTCTCCATCTCCTCATTAACACTGGGTGGCCTGTAACAAACTCCAACAATTTACTCTGAAGTATGCACACTCATTCGGAGCTCCGCTCATAAAGCCTCAGCACTATCACACTTCTTATCAACAAGGTCCTCTTTCACACTAATGCCGTGTACACACGATCGGACATTCTGACAACAAAACCATGGATTTTTTACATTGGATGTTTGCTCAAACTTGTCTTGCAAACACACGGTCACACAAATTTTGTTGGAAATTCCGACTGCCAAGAACACAGTGACGTACAACACTACGACGAGCCGAGAAAAATTAAGTTCAATGATTCCGAGCATTGCGTCGAATTGATTCCAAACATGCGTAGAATTCTTGTGCGTTGAATTGTGTACACACGGTCAGGATTTCCAACAACAAATTTTGTTGTTGGAAAATTTGAGAACCAGCTCTCAAGTTTTTGTTGTTGGAAATTCCGACCGTGTGTACGTGGCATTAGTGTATATTAAAATGTCCTGTCTCCATCAGTGTTCTTATGCATTAATCCCACAAGTTATACAGATAATCTCATAAAAATATATTCTGTCTAGCA
This sequence comes from Rana kukunoris, assembly GCA_029574335.1. Lineage (NCBI taxonomy): Eukaryota > Metazoa > Chordata > Amphibia > Anura > Ranidae > Rana > Rana kukunoris. The sequence continues at coordinate 54,118,105 of CM056060.1, forward strand.
CATGCCTTTTACTGGGCAATTTTTAGGTGTTTAAACAGAGATAAATGATTTGGGCACTCTACCACAAATATGGTTTACATATCAGTTTGATAGCATGAAATGGAATATCTTTGCATTTATTTTACCTGTCATTTCCAAATGGCTGTTCTGTCAGTTTTTTTAATAGTGTATGTTTTGTTAAACTTGTCTTTCTTCTGATTTTGTAATAGAAGAATTAAAGCGGAGCTCCACTCTGAAAAAAATAAAATCCCAAAATGCTGTAATTTTTATTTTATTTATTTATACATACCAGAAGTGCCCGTTGCTAGGCAGACCATCCTAATCTGCCATTTTCTGATCCACGGTCCGTCTTCTTTCTTTTCCACCTTGCGCTTTTTAATTTTTTTTATACATACCAGAAAAGCCAGTTGCTAAACAGACCGTCCTAATCTGCCACTTTCTGATCCACGGTCCATCTTCTTTCTTCTCCTCCTTGCACTTGCCTCCTGGGGATTGGGGAAGTGGTGTCTTCTGGGACCTTGTGTGTGTGTCAGGAGACATCGCCCATTCACGTAGCGCCGCATTGGTTGGCGCGCGCATGTGCAGCAGGAATCGGGCGGTGGAGCCGCAACACTTCACTTCCTGATTCCCTCATCGAGGATGGCGGTGAGGCAACTGATACCCAAACGATTGCTCGGCTTCGGCTGCCGTCATCGCAGGCACCCTGGACAGGTAAGTGTCCTTATTTAAAGTCAGCAGCTACAGTGTTAATAGCTGCTGACTTTGAATTTTTTTTTTTTTCAGACCTCTGCTTTAATGCACATATACAATAGCATTAAATAACCTATGGTTAATTTTATTTTAAATGTATAGATTTTTAAACATTAAACATTGTATTTTTTTCTCTCCAGCTGTATTTTACTGTACACAACAAAATTGGTGTAATATAGATTTTACTCTAAACCACAATATTGATTCTGATCTATAATTTAAACAGCATTATATTTTTCTAAAAGAAAGAGCTCAGTGTTCACCATTAGGGCTCTTTCACACGTCCGTTCAGTTCGTCCGTTTTTTGGACGTCCGTTAACGGACCTCAATGCTTCCCTATGGGTTAGCGTCCGTTAGCGGATGAGCTAACGTCTGTTAACATCCGTCTGCGGTAAGCTCCGTTTTTTTGGACGGAAGAAAACCCTATTTTTCTTCCGTCAAAAAAACGGAACGGACGAAAAACGGACGTTAGCGCATGATCCGTTTACCATCCGATCCGCTAACGTCAGTTTTTCATCAAAATATGTAAAAAAAAAAAAGTTCTAAAAAAAATAAAAAATAAAACTGATGAAAAACGGACGGAAAACGGAACGGAAACGGATGTAAACGGACGGAAAACGGACGAAAAAACGGATCAACTGAAGGGGGATCTAGAAAACTGAACGGACGTGTGAAAGAGCCCTAACACATTCTTCTTGACTGAAACTCTGTATAGCCCTTTCAAAACACAGATTATGCAGGGGGTGGGAAGAGTTTTTTTTACATCAATTTCAGCCTGAACTATGGAGTTCTGTAAACAGCAGGCTTTTTTCAGAAGCCTACCCATTCAATTAACCTTTTGAGTGGGTATTAAATACAAATTATTTGAAAGCAAAATGTCATATTTACATGACCTAAAAAATATAATTTTTCGAAATTTTTACTTACTCCTAACTGAAATAAAGAAGATATATACAAAATTAACATATATTCCTTTTATACATTCCTTTACATTTCCTGTAAAATTATTAGGGCATTTGAAACCTGTGGACTGAAATATTTTCAGACAGTTTTTTAGAAATTTTCCTCAAAAAAAAGCTTTGGAATTTTTTAAGGAGTTTTCTGGATTTAAAAAATACAATTCATTTCAAATGTGTATACCATTTATGCAAGAGAACATTTTGTTGGTTTTAATAAATCATTCTCTATACAGTCTTTATGATGTTGCTCAACTAAAAGCTCTATGCATTCAAACAACTCTGTCTTATATACTACTGTATGTATATATTATTAGTAGCACCTGATATTACCACATATCTAAAAACTTATATAAGTAGGGTTGAGCGAACCCGAACTGTAAAGTCTTTAGTTTTTTTTTTTACCCGGCCTCGGTGAATCCTGGCCCTTCGGGAATTTAGGTTTGTCGTAACGCATCGCCCCCGTGTTAAAATGGGGAATGCAGATGGTTTGTCCCGAGTGCATGCGTGCCTGGCAACCTGTGTCCCAACCCTAGGGTTGAAACAAGAGAGGGGTATGTGACAGGAAGTCAGGTAAATCTGTGTGTGTTGTCCCAGATGGAAGATTCTTTTCTGCCTTGTGTAGACAATACACCAGTTACTATTAGGCGTCAGCTGTAGAAATGGCCAGAGAGGTTTGGGGCGTTAAAAGGTTTCAGCTGTTCAGAATTAAGCAATTAAAGCCCCTATAAAGACAGCCTAAGGATAATGACTGATTGCTGGATCCTGGGGCTTTGTGAAGTGAAGGAGCAGTCAGAAGCACTTCTGAAGAGGTGAGGTGCTGATGGATATTTCTGTGTGAGAAATATCAAAGAGACTTTTTTTGTTGTTTTCTGCTGTAGGACCAGCAGTGTCTGCCCAGCAGTAGGCTGGGCCAGACTCCATAGGTAGGTTCCTATGTTGGGAAGGTAGACGCCCCAAGTGGCAAGGGTTTATTTTATGTTTTGTTTTGTTTATGCTATTTTGATGCTTGCACGTGTATCCCGCAAGATGGAAAAATAAACCGTATCATTTGTTTTCAGTCATCCTCAAGTGCCTTTTTGTACAGTTCAGCGTGTAGTGAACCCATAGAGGGGGTCACACACACCCGCTACCGAGTTAATCCCCCACACATGGTGGAGTGCCACGGGCAGTTAAAGTAAACCCAAAATGGAGGAGATGCGGGACATACTAAAACATTTAGGGCCAGATTCTTGTAGATGCGCGCCTAATTATGCAGGCGTTGCACATCTCAGATGCACTACGCCGACGTAACACGGAGTGGCAAGTACCGTATTCCCTAAGTAAATGCGCTCCAAGATGCGCCTGCGTCGCGTAAAATCATGGGCGTAATCCGGCGCAACTCCAAAGTAGGAGGGAAGTGGGCGTGTTGCATTATAATGAAGCGTGACCCCATGCAAATGCAGGCCGGGACGAACGGAGCATGCGCCGTGACATGGATGACCCGCGCCATGACGTGGTTGACCCGCGCCGTGACGTGGATGCCTTCTGCGCATGCGCAAAGCCTCCCTACGATGCGCCGGCGCAGGGTATATAATGCGCCCACACATGCGCCCGTGCAGCGCAAACGTCTCCCATTTTTTGGATAGTGACGGCCAAAGTTTGTGCTGGACAAGATGACAACCGTGGTTAAGGAGAGGAGGAAGAAGAATTTCTCCCCAGAGGAGAGGGCCATTGTCGTCAGGGCCATGGAGAAGTTTGATTCGCGGCTCCATGGTGCTGACAGTGCCCGGACCAGCAAGTCCCGGAGGGATCAGATTTTAATGAGGGTCGCGTGCCAGGTCAATGCCCTCTCTCATGAGGTCCGGACACCGCAGGACATTCAGAAGAAAATGAATGACCTGCGGCGTCATGTGAAGGGCAAGCTGGCTGCCATAGGTCGGCATGCCAAGGGCACTGGAGGGGGCCCACCCTGCCCTGTCCGCCTGACTGAGGAGGAGAAGGTGGTTGCCCGCTGCCTACAGACGGAGCAGGTAGAGGGAGTTGGGGGCTATGAGTCCCAGAAGCCAGCCGTGAGGACAGGTAAGTGTGTTTTATATTCTATCTGTTGTGTACATGTATGGGGGTGGAAGGGAACATGTGCCAAGTGTGTGGGTCCACCAACATGGGCATCTTTTGTGTCATCCACAGATGTGCAGGAGGGAGCGGGGCCATCTGTTGATGCCAGGGCCCATCAGGATCCATCCCCTGAAGATACAGTCCCTCTGGCTGCCCCCCTGGAACAGGACTTGGAGGGAAGTGGGCACACCTCAACGGAGGAGGTGGTTGAGGAGGGTGTGGTAGTCCAGGACCAGGCCCTCTATGTTGTTGTGGAGGAGGATGGTGGGTTGGCCGGACCAGCCCAGGCTATTCCTCTACCTGTACCGAACCCCTCAGTGTCCCCCTCCAACCTCTCCAGTCCCTCTCTTTCCCCCCCCCTCATCTCCGGCCCCTCAACATCCTCCCCTTATGCCCGGTCCCCTGCCACTCCCCGCAAGGCGACGTGCAAGACCAGGGGTGTTCATAAGGTCCTGCCGGAAGAGCTGGTCAGACAGCAGGACCAGCAAAATCAGCACCTGGCCGAGGTCGTGGAGGAGATGAGGCGCCTGGCCGACAGCCTGGCATCCTCGGACAATATTACAGATGCCATCCAGGATGTTGCTGTTAACAGCGCAGCAACGCTGACCAGCTTGGGGGAGCTGCAGGAAAACACCTCGGAACTTGTGGGGGAGGTTCATGCCCTGCGCCTTGCTGTCGAGGCGCAGACTGCTGTGCAGACCCGCATAGCGGTTGCCCTGGAGGGCATGCAGGCAGCCAGGGAGGGACGTGGGGATGCTCCTCCTCAACCTGCTGCCCCCCCCCATCTGTGGCTGCCCCCAGGCAAGTGAGGGGCAGGACCCGTGGCACCAGGCAGAGCCCCCGCCAGGCCCATTAATTTTATTTTTCTTTATTATTATGCTCTGGATAAGAGCTTTTTTTTTTTTTGTTATGCTCTGGATAAGAGCTTTTTTTTTTATTTGTTATGCTCTGGATAAGAGCTTTTTTTATTTATTTTTGTGCTCTGGATAAGAGCTTTTTTTATTTATTTTTGGATACTGCACACGGTGCAGTGTGGATGGTGTGTGAATGTGAGAGGGTGGCACTCCTGACAGTAAGGGGTGTCACCCTCGGCCGTGGAGGTGAAGTTAACCCCACGGCTGTATGAATGATGTGTGAAAGGTGTATGAATGGACAGCAACATCATTGGGGCCTTGACGTGGCGTTGCTGCTCCCAACTCCTACATGCTGGACTTGGGCTAATCCAATGCGATGTGCATGTGGTGTGTGTGATCTAGGGACATCAGTGGTGTGCATGCATGCATTGTCTGTGTGCCATGCTGTATGTGTGTGTTTAACGGTCAAAGATTCGTAACACGAGGACCCTCCTGACTGCTCTTCCATCAGCTGACGGGGTCTCCTCTGGCGGGGGGGGGGGCTGTGTGGTTGGGGGGTCAGGTCATCACGTAGGGCAATGTGCAGGCCCTTTCGCATGGCAAAGTTGTGCAGAATACAACATGCACCAATGATCTGACCCACAAAGTTGGGGGAATACAATAGGGCCCCCCCAGACTTATCCAGGCATCGGAAACGGGACTTCAGGAGGCCAAATGTGCGCTCCACCACTGCACGGGTTTTGATGTGTGCTTCATTGTATCTTCTCTCTCCTCTGGTTTGGGGGTTCCGGAAAGGAGTCATGAGATGGGGTCCCAGTGTATATGCAGAGTCACCTGTAAGGGAAAAGACAGGAGGATGGTAGTCATGCATGTGCCACTTCTGTTGTGCATCATGGGAGGGGATAGTCATGGCTGCCACCCATGTCACTCACCAACCAGCCAGCTGTCCCCATACATGTCCTGCTCAAAATCTTCTGGGATGTTGCTTTGACGGTAGATGTAGCTGTCATGGCTGGACCCGGGGTCTTTGGCACGGACGTGCCATATGAGGTATTTGGCATCGGCTATCACCTGTACGTTGATGGAATGCCAATGCTTCCGATTGCGGTATATGTGCTCTGTGGCACTGGGGGGCTGGAGTGCCACATGTGTGCAATCAATGGCCCCGATGGTGCGTGGGAATCCGTAAATTCTGTAGAAATCTGTCATTGCCTTCTGCCGCAGGTGCTCAGTGGTGGGTCTGATGAACTGGTTGGACATGCGTCTGAGGATTGCGGGGACAACCTGGTGCAGACATCTGCTTATGCTGGTTTGTGACATCCCAGCCACCACTCCACTTGTACGCTGGAATGATCCACTGGCCAGGAAATGCAGTGTTGCCAGTACCTTCACCAGTGGCTGCAGTGCACGTGAGCGGTATGTCTGGCTGGTGATGTCATCCTGCAGGGCTGTGGTTATTTCCAGGATGGCAGCAGGGCTGAATCTGAAGATGCGATACACCTCCTCATCACCCATGCCAAAGAGCCTCATGCGCGCTCGGTAGATCCTCTCACGTGCCCCCCTCCTCCTACTCCTCCTTCTATGCGCCTCTTCCTCTGCATACCTTAGTAGTGATAAGACCATGGCTGGCCCTGGCATCATTGGCATACGAATGTCTTGTCCAGTAAGTGTGATTGCTCAGCTAGTCCGTTACGGTGCTGCTGTAGTTGCTCTCCAGCTGACTTGCACACGGCCTTGAGCAAAGTTACCCGTGCTTTTATGAGGGGTATGTTTACTCAAGGCTTTCGAGTTACGCGCACCACGAGTAGCCAACGCCGGACGCGCGTAGTTTCGGGAATACGCGCATCTCCCTCATTTGCATATTTGCATGCTAATTCAATGGGAACTGAATATTTTTCATGCGTAACTATGCGCCTACGCCGCGCTAACTTAATGCATTTTCGCCGGCCAGACGGAAACAAATTTTGCGCGTATGTGGTTCTGTGTTTACCGCGCATCGATACGCAGGCGAACATTTACTATTACGCCGCGCATATACATTTACGCAGGCGTAGCGCCTCTGAGAATCTGGCCCTTAATGTAAAAATGGCTTAATGTAGCTTAACGAGCAATAAAGTGCCTAAACCTCAATCAATTGCCCTGAAACTTTGCACAACCTACGATCTTAACTACCCAAACATATCCTATAAGTTTTGTGCTATTTGGTGTTCCACAAGGCAAACTAGGGACATTAAGCTTGTTTTTTTGGGAGCTTAATGTAGCTTAACGTACGGTTAACGTTGGGTTATCACACCAAAATTTATTCACATTAAGCTATATTTTACAATGCAAAAACAGAGCTTAACGTACCATATTGTACCTAAACCTCAAGCAATTGTCTTAAAACTTTGCACAGCCTAAGATCATAACTACCTAAACCTATCCAAGAAGTTTTGTGTGATTTGGAGTCCCACAAGACAAACTAGGGACATTAAGCTTGTTTTTTGGGGAGCTTAATGTGGCTTAACGTACGAAAAAGACCTAAAATGTTAACCAATTTCCACCAAACTTCACACAGTAGAAGACTCTATGCATGCCAACATATACTGAAAATTTCAGCATATTTGGTCAATCACACCAAAAGTTATTCACATTAAGCTATATTTTACAATACTGAAATCGGCTTAATGTAGCTTAATGTAGCTTAACAAGCAAAAAAGTGCCTGAACCTCAATCGATTGCCCTTAAACTTTGCACACCCTAAGATCTCGACCTTCCAAACATATTAAAGAAGTTTCAAGCGATTTGGTGTCCCAGAAGGCAAACTAGGTACATTAAGCTTGTATTTTGGGGAGCTTAATGTGGCTTAACGTACAAAGAAGACCTTAAATGTTAACCAATCTCCCCAAGATTCACACAATAGAAGACTCTGTTCATGCCAACATTTTCAGAAATTTTCAGCTCATTTGGTTTATCACACCAAAAGTTATTCACATTAAGCTATATTTTACAATAATGAAATTGGCTTAATGTAGCTTAACGAGCAATAAAGTGCCTAAACCTCAATCAATTGCCCTGCAACTTTGCACAGCCTAAGATCTTAACTACCCAAACATATCCTATACGTTTTGTGCTATTTGGTGCTCCACAAGGAAAACTAGGGACATTAAGCTTGTTTTTTTGGGAGCTTAATGTAGCTTAACGTACGAAAAATACCTTAAATGTTAACCAATTTCCCCCAAACTTCACACAGTAGAAGGCTCTATCGATGCCAACAAATTCAGAAAATTTCAGCTCATTTGGGTTATCACACCAAAATGTATTCACATTAAGCTATATTTTACAATGCAAAAACAGAGCTTAACGTACCATATTGTACCTAAACCTCAAGCAATTGTCTTAAAACTTTGCACAGCCTAAGATCATAACTACCTAAACCTATCCAAGAAGTTTTGTGTGATTTGGAGTCCCACAAGACAAACTAGGGACATTAAGCTTGTTTTTTGGGGAGCTTAATGTGGCTTAACGTACAAAAAAGACCTAAAATGTTAACCAATTTCCACCAAACTTCACACAGTAGAAGACTCTATCCATGCCAACATATACTGAAAATTTCAGCATATTTGGTTAATCACACCAAAAGTTATTCACATTAAGCTATATTTTACAATACTGAAATCGGCTTAATGTAGCTTAATGTAGCTTAACAAGCAAAAAAGTGCCTGAACCTCAATCGATTGCCCTTAAACTTTGCACACCCTAAGATCTCGACCTTCCAAACATATTAAAGAAGTTTCAAGCGATTTGGTGTCCCAGAAGGCAAACTAGGTACATTAAGCTTGTATTTTGGGGAGCTTAATGTGGCTTAACGTACAAAGAAGACCTTAAATGTTAACCAATCTCCCCCAAGATTCACACAATAGAAGACTCTGTCCATGCCAACATTTTCAGAAATTTTCAGCTCATTTGGTTTATCACACCAAAAGTTATTCACATTAAGCTATATTTTACAATAATGAAATTGGCTTAATGTAGCTTAACGAGCAATAAAGTGCCTAAACCTCAATCAATTGCCCTGAAACTTTGCACAGCCTAAGATCTTAACTACCCAAACATATCTAAGAAGTTTTGTGTGATTTGAAGTCCCACAAGACAAACTAGGGACATTAAGCTTGTTTTTTGGGGAGCATAATGTGGCTTAACGTACGAAAAAGACCTAAAATGTTAACCAATTTCCACCAAACTTCACACAGTAGAAGACTCTATCCATGCCAACATATTCTGAAAATTTCAGCTTATTTGGTTAATCACACCAAAAGTTATTTGCATTAAGCTATATTTTACAATACTAAAACATTTAATGTGAAATTAGCTTAATGTAGCTTAATGAGCAATAAAGTGCCTACACCTTAATCAATTGCCCTGAAACTTTGCACACCCCAAGATCTCGACCTTACAAACATATCTAAGAAATTTCAAGCGATTTGGTGTTCCACAAGGAACACTAGGGACATTAAGCTTGTTTTTTTGGGAGCTTAACGTACAAAAAAGACATTAAATGTTAACCAATTTCCACCAATCTTCACACAGTAGAAGACTCTATCCATGCCAACATATTCTGAAAATTTCAGCTTATTTGGTTAATCACACCAAAAGTTATTTGCATTAAGCTATATTTTACAATACTAAAACATTTAATGTGAAATTAGCTTAATGTAGCTTAACGAGCAATAAAGTGCCTAAATCTTAATCTATTGCCCTGAAACTTTGCACACAGAAATTTCAAGCGATTTGGTGTTCCACAAGGCAAACTAGGAACATTAAGCTTGTTTTTTTGGGAGCTTAACGTACAAAAAAGACCTTAAATGTTAACCAATTTCCCCCAAATTTTACACAATAAAAGACTCTATCCATGCCAACATATTCTGAAAATGTCAGTTCATTTGGTTAATCACACCAAAAGTTATTCACATTAAGCTATATTTTACAATACTAAAACATTTAATGTGAAATTAGCTTAATGTAGCTTAACGAGCAATAAAGTGCCTAAATCTTAATCTATTGCCCTGAAACTTTGCACACAGAAATTTCAAGCGATTTGGTGTTCCACAAGGCAAACTAGGGACATTAAGCTTGTTTTTTTGGGAGCTTAACGTACAAAAAAGACCTTAAATGATAACCAATTTCCTCCAAATTTCACACAATAGAAGACCCTATCCATGCCAACATATTCTGAAAATTTCAGTTCATTTGGTTAATCACACCAAAAGTTATTCACATTAAGCTATATTTTACAATACTGAAATCGGCTTAATGTAGCTTAATGTAGCTTAACGAGCAAAAAAGTGCCTGAACCTCAATCAATTGCCCTGAAACTTTGCACACCACAAGATCTTGACCTTCCAAACATAATTAGAAGATGACAGATGACCCCATACATGCCAACATATTCTAGTGGATGGGGTCTCTTCTAATGCAGTGGCGTACTAAGTCGGGGGGGGGGTGTGCTGCAGCAGGTGCCACACACTGAGGGGGGTGTCAGGCCGATAAACCCCTTCCGTGACTGAAGACTTGGCAGAGAAAAAGCCGCAGCCTAGGTAACACATCGCAGGCTGAAGCTGCCTAGCTTTGCGGGGGGGTGCGAGCCGCACCCTGAGTGATACCCATCCCGTCGGCAGACCCGAGTCCCAGCCCCAACAATCCCCTTCTCTCATGGCCACGCCGTGGCTCTGATAAGTCTTGGCTGCGACTGTCTCGCAGTCACGTAGCCGAGCAGAGTGAAGCCGCCCTGCCTCCTCCTCCTCTGTGTAGTCTACAAGTGCTGTGTGTGCAGCACGCGGCACGCTGATCATCTGAGCCGAGCGAGGTGCATTATGGGTCTGAAGGGGGGTGTCTGCACTGTTGTAGGGGGGTCTGTATGTTTGGGGGTCTGTATTTTTGGGGGTCTGTATTGTTGGGGGGGCTGATTTGTAGCGGGAGGTCTGTTTTGTATGACAGCTCTTATATAGGTGAGGCAGGGCCACCCGTCACATGACGCACCCTCTGACTATGTCACTGGGGAAGCCCAGGCTTTCCCTTGCGTCAGAGGGGGACGGGTCACATGATGGGTGGCCCTGTCTTACCTATATAAGAGCTGTCATACCAACAACCACCGGGCAAGGGTTGTGGGGATGAGACCCTTGTTGAGGGCATGTAGTCTGGTACGGTTCAGGAGGGGGGGCACTCTCTCATTCCCCCCTCTTTTCTGTGGCAGGCCAGGTTATGTGCTCGGATAAGGAGTCTGGTGTGGATTTTTGGGGGAAATCCACTCCATTTTTTTTTAATTTGGGGTGGAGTTCCCCTAAAAATCCACACCAGAACTGAAGGGTCTGGAATGGATATTTGAGGGGAATCCCAAGTCATTTTTTTTTATTATTATTGACGGCAGGGTTTCCCCTTAATATCCTAACCAGACCTGAAAGCCTGGTAATTGAATTTGGGGGACCCCCATGCTTTTTTTTATTTTTTTATGAATGAATTCTCTCTGAATTGCTTTTCGAATTTGCCGCGAACACCCAAAATTGTTTGTTGTTTACCAAACAGGCGAACAGGCAATGTTCGAGTCGAACATGAGTTTGACTCGAACTCGAAGCTCATCCCTAGTTCTGAGTAATTTTCTAGCAAAAAAAAATATGATTTTTACATGAAGGAGAGAAGTGCCAGAATAGGCGTGGTATGGAAGTGGTTAAGCTAAATGTCCATCATTTCCCTTGTGGGAAACCAAAATCCATAAAACTTTCAGGATATGGCTGAGAAGATTAAAACTTTGGTTGTGCAAAGTTTCAATTGATTAACCACTTCAGCCCCGGTAGGATTTTGCCCCCCTATTGGCCAGGCTATTTTTTGTGATACTAGACTGCATTGATATAACTGACAACTGCATGGTCGTGCAACATTGTACCCAAACAAAATTGACGTCCTTTTTCCCCACAAATAGATCTTTGTTTTGGTGGTATTTGCTCATCGCTGCAGTTTTTATTTTTTGCGATATAAACAAAAAAAGAGCGTCAATTTTGAAAAAAAATTACTTTTTTTTACTTTTTGCTTTAATAAATATCCCCCAAAAAATCAGTTGAGGCCAATTTGTATTCTTATACATATTTTTGGTAAAAAAATATAGCAATAAGTGTATATGGTTTGGTTTGGGCAAAAGTTATAGCGTTTACAAAATAGGGAATAGATTTATGGAATTTTTATAGAATTTGTATTTTTTATTTAATTTTTTCTAGTAATGGCGGGGAGCTGCGATTTTTACTGAGGCTGCAACATTATGGCGGACAGATCGGACACTTTTCTGGGACCACTGACATTTATAAAGCAATCAGTGCTATAAAAATACATTAATTACTGTGCAAATGTCACTGGCAGGGAAGGAGTTAACACTTGGGGGCGATCAAGGGGTTAAATGTGTCCTTAGTGTGTTTCTAACTGTGAGGGGATGGGAATCACAAGAAGGGGAGCCAGGTCTTTGTTCCTACTTAGTAGGAATATACAATCTGCCTCTCCTCCCCTGTCAGAACAGAGATTTGTGTGTTTACACACACAAATCCCCATCCTGGCTCTCATGCCTGCTATTGCTGGTTGCAGTGGCGAACGCGCCTGCTCGCCATGCGCATTGGGTCCCTCACTGCGCAGTGTTCACACGCCTGCTATGGCTCTTAAAGGACATTTATTCATTTGTGTTGACACATGAAAAGATAAAATATTTACAAAAATGTGACGGTGTACTTACTTTTGTGAGATACCGTACCTCCTCTGTACAGTGTTTTTTAAAAGAGCAGTTCGGATCCTTCTCTTCTCAGTTTCCTCCCTGGCGCTCCTGGCTGCTCCCTGCTGCCAAATGCCCCCACAGCAACTAGCTTGCTATGGGGCACTCGAGCAGAGCCGCAGCTTTGTGTGTCCATTTAGACACAGAGCCATGGTTTGTCCCTGCCCCCTCTCTCTCCTCAATCTGTCCCTTGGCTCTCGGGTGGAGGCGCCATCATCTTCAGTAAGGGAATCAGGAAGTGAAGCCTTGCAGCTTTACAGCCTGGCTCCCTACTGCACATTCTCGAGTCGCTCTGCGCAATCTCACTGGTCCCTGCTGTCTTCTGGGACCTGTGTGTCTCCCAGAAGACAGTGTTGGGATGGAGGAGGCGCCGGACATAGTGTAGATATCGGCGGGTACTGCGGCTATCTATGCCCGGGAGTGGGAGCAAAACACCTGTATTAGACAGGTATCTGCTTTCCCCTCCCCCTGAAAGGGGTGAAATGTGACATGACGCGGAGTCGGGGAGAATACCGAAAAGTGGAAGTTCCATTTTTATGTGTAAGTCCGCTTTAAGATAATGACGTAATATATAAAAAAAATTGTAAGTTCAAACAAGTTTTTCTTTCTGTGAATATTGTCCTGCAACAATATTTTTTATTTTTTTTTGCAATCCTTAGACAATTAAATGTAATAAAACTAAACAAAAGGCATTTTTTTCCAGCAGAAAATATATGTAAAAAGTTCTAAAAAATATTAATAAGCGAAGCAAACTAATTTTTTTTTTATTAGATAAATAAAATAGAAAAGAAAAAAAATCACCAGGAAAAATATATTTGAATAGAGAAGGGGAATATAGAGTTAATCAGTGCTGATTAGAGAAAACTAAAGGGTTAATAAGGGGTTCAACAGAGGAACATGTAATTAGAATAAAAAATGTTTTGCCTTGTCATGGTTGCTTTAAGTCTCTTCACCTGCAAATCAAAGTTCATCCCTATATAGAAACAAAACACAGAACATTACAATTGATACAATGTTTCAATGTAACTTTCTGTGAAGTGTTTGTTGATAAACTTTGCCAGCCTGCTTCTTTTTTTTATTTATTTTGTCAGCTGCTGCTGAATTGCTCTGTACTGAGAAAGGGAAGAGTAAAATATAGATTAATGTGAATAACTTTTTGTGTGATAAACCAAATGACCTGACATTTTCAGAATATGTTGACATGGATAGAGTCTTCTATTGTGTAAAATTTGGGGGAAATTGGTTAACATTTAGGGTATTTTTTGTACGTTAAGCTCCCAAAAAACAAGCTTAATGGCCCTAGTTTGCCTTCTGGGACACCAAATCGCTTGAATATTGGATATGTTTGGAAGGTCGAGATCGTGGAGTGTGCAAAGTTTCAGGGCAATTGATTGAGGTTCAGGCACTTTTTTGCTTGTTAAGCTACATTAAGCCAATTTCCGTATTGTAAAATATAGCTTAATGTGCATAACTTTTGGTGTGATTAACCAAATGAGCTGAAAATTTCAGAATATTTTGGCATGGTCAGAGTCTTCTATTGTGTGAATCTTGGGGGAGATTGGTTAACATTTAAGGTCTTTTTCGTACGTTAAGCCACATTAAGCTCCCAAAAAAACAAGCTTAATGTCCCTAGTTTGCTTTCTGGGACACCAAATCGCTTGAAACTTCTTGGATATGTTTAAAAGGCCGAGATCTTGGGGTGTGCAAAGTTTCAGGGCAATTGATTGAGGTTCAGGCACATATTTGCTCGTTAAGCTACATTAAGCTACATTAAGCCAATTTCAGTATTGTAATAAATAGCTTAATGAGAATACCCAAATGAGCTGAACATTTCTGAATATTTTGGCATGGATGTGGTCTTCTATTGTGTGAAATTTGGGGGAAATTGGTTAACATTTAAGGTCTTTTTTGTACGTTAAGCTCCCAAAAAAACAAGCTTAATGTTCCTTGTTTGCCTTGTTGACAACCAAATCACTTGAAATTGTGTAGATGTGTTTGGAAGGTCAAGAACTTGGGGTGTGCAAAGTTTCAGGGCAATTGATTGAGGTTCAGTCACTTTTTTGCTCGTTAAGCTACATTAAGCCAATTTCAGTATTGTAAAATATAGCTTAATGTGAATAAATTTTGGTGTGATAAACCAAATGAGCTGAACATTTCTGAATATGTTGGCATGGACAGAGTCTTCTATTGTGTGAAGTTTGGGGGAGATTGGTTAACATTTAAGGTCTTTTTCGTACGTTAAGCCACGTTAAGCTCCTCAAAAAACAAGCTTAATGTACCTCGTTTGCTTTCTGGGACACCAAATCGCTTGAAACTTCTTGGATATGTTTGAAAGGTCGAGATGTTGGGGTGTGCAGAGTTTCAGGGTAATTGATTGAGGTTCAGGCACTTTTTTGCTCGTTAAGCTACATTAAGCTACATTAAGCCAATTTCAGTATTGTAAAATATAGCTTAATGTGAATAAATGTTGGTGTGATAAACCAAATAAGCTGAACATTTCTGAATATGTTGGCATGGACAGAGTCTTCTATTGTGTGAAGTTTGGGGGAGATTGGTTAACATTTAAGGTCTTTTTTGTACGTTAAGCCACGTTAAGCTCCTCAAAAAACAAGCTTAATGTACCTCGTTTGCTTTCTGGGACACCAAATCGCTTGAAACTTCTTGGATATGTTTGAAAGGTCGAGATCTTGGGGTGTGCAGAGTTTCAGGGTAATTGATTGAGGTTCAGGCACTTTTTTGCTCGTTAAGCTACATTAAGCTACATTAAGCCAATTTCAGTATTGTAAAATATACCTTAATGTGAATAACTTTTGGTGTGATTAACCGAATGAGCTGACATTTTCAGAATATGTTGGCATGGATAGGGTCTTCTATTGTGTGAAATTCGGGATAAATTCGTTAACATTTAAGGTCTTTTTTGTACGTAAAGCTCCCAAAAAAACAAGCTTAATGTTCCTAGTTTGCCTTGTGGAACACCAAATCGCTTCAGATTTCTTAGGGGTGTGCAAAGTTTCAGGGCAATTGATTGAGGTTTAGGCACTTTATTGCTCGTTAAGCTTCATTAAGCTAATTTCACATTAAATGTTTTAGTATTGTAAAATATAGCTTAATGCAAATAACTTTTGGTGTGATTAACCAAATAAGCTGAAATTTTCAGAATATGTTGGCGTAGATAGAGTCTTCTACTGTGTGAATTTGGTGGAAATTGGTTAACATTTAAGGTCTTTTTCGTACGTTAAGCCACATTAAGCTCCCCAAAAAACAAGCTTAATGTCCCTAGTTTGCCTTGTGGGACCCCGAATCACACAAAACTTCTTAGATAGGTTTGGGTAGTTAAGATCTTAGGCTGTGCAAAGTTTTAAGACAATTGATTAAGTTTTAGGTACATTATGGTACGTTAAGCTCTGTTTTTGCATTGTAAAATATAGCTTAATGTGAATAAAATTTGGTGTGATAACCCAAATGAGCTAAAATGTTCAGAATATGTTGGCATCTATAGAGCCTTCTAATGTGTGAAGTTTGGGGGAAATTGGTTAACATTTAAAGTCTTTTTCGTACGTTAAGCTACATTAAGCTCCCAAAAAAACAAGCTTAATGTCCCTAGTTTGCCTTGTGGGATACCAAATAGCACATAACTTATAGGATATGTTTGGGTAGTTGAGATCTTAGGCTGTGAAAAGTTTCAGGGCAATTGATTGAGGTTTAGGCACTTTATTGCTCGTTAAGCTACATTAAGCCAATTTAACATTAAATGTTTTAGTATTGTAAAATATAGCTTAATGTGAATAACTTTTGGTGTGATTAACCAAATGAGCTGAAATTTTCAGAATATGTTGCCATGGACAGAGTCTTATATTGTGTGAAGTTTGGGGGAAATTGGTTAACATTCAAGGTCTTTTTCGTACGTTAAGCCACATTAAGCTCCCCAAAAAACAAGCTTAATGTACCTAGTTTGCCTTGTGGAACACCAACTCGTTTGAAACTTCTTGGATATGTTTGGAACGTCGATCTCTTGGGGTGTGCAAAGTTTCAGGGCAATTGATTGAGGTTTAGGCACTTTTTTGCTTGTTAAGCTACATTAAGCCATTTTCACATTAAATGTTTTAGTATGTCCCTATTGGGGCTAGGGGCACAATTAGGTTATTTATTGCCCATAGGTCTTGCACAAATCTAGTTGTTCCATCTGCCTTGGATATAGGGTTTATTGGAGTGCAGTATGGTGAACAGATAGGGACCAGTATGCCTTGTTTTAAAAAATCTTGTATCATTGGCCTGATACCATCTAATTTTTCTTTTGACAGTGGGTATTGTTTGTGGAATACCGGCTGGACATTTGGTTTTAACGTGACTTGATATGGGGAACAATTTATAAGGCCTGTATCAAAATCATTCTTTGACCAAATTTCACTGTCAACAGTGCCTAATTAGTCAAAGGCAGCAAGACTGACAAAGATGGGACGGACAATGGATATGACTTCCGATTCCACTTTCAGTCCCTCTGGACCGGAGTGGATACTGAGTCCAAGTTTTTCAAAAAGGTCTCTCCCCAGGAGATTAACAGGACATCCTGGTATTAGTTTGAATACATGGTGGGTGACATATTTACCGTTTAAATCTGTGTTGGTGGATATCCCATTTATTCCCATTGAAGGATCGGACCTTTTTAGGGGACCTTGGTATTGATCCCTACACAATACACTGGTAGTTGCCCCGCTGTCTATTAGGAATTTTGCATATTTCCCATGGACTTGTAACGCGATAAAAGGAGATTCCTCCCAACTGTCAGTGATTGTGTAAAGGCCTGGGAGCAATCCTCTGGGCCCCATCAACGGGTACGTTGGGTCCAGTCTATGTCAAATCTGGGTTGTGCCTCTACCTTGGGACGGTCCGTGGTAGTTCGTGGTAGTTCGGGAACTGTCTTGTACCCGTCTGTCCGGTAGAGGGCAATTTCTTGCCCAGTGGCTGAAACGACCACAATTATAACAAGGTCTGTCTTGTACCTCTCTATTGCCTTGTTCCCTGGTAATATTGTTTAGAGGGAAGGATTGTCTCCCTCTGTTTGATCTGTAGCCTTCAGTTCTATCTCCCTGATAATTGTGTGTTGAGACAGCGGGTTTCTTTATTTCAAAAACCCCCACGGCTTCTTTTTCATGTAGGTGTATTTCAAATTCCTTTTCAGTGTCTGAGGGCCAGGTGAATATAGCCTGTTTGACTGTGAAGCTTATGTGAGATGATAGGTTACTAATAAAGGTGGAGATGAGTAAATGTTCGTTGTCTACCTTTGGGAGCCCTGCGTCTTCTGTCCAACATTTCACAAATCTCCTCCAAAATTCAATAACTCCCTCTCCTGATTTCTGCTTACATGAAACCGCAATGGGGAGGGAGGATCGAGACTTAAAAATTTCTA
The DNA here is from genome assembly GCA_029574335.1 of Rana kukunoris. Classification (NCBI taxonomy): domain Eukaryota; kingdom Metazoa; phylum Chordata; class Amphibia; order Anura; family Ranidae; genus Rana; species Rana kukunoris. The sequence continues at coordinate 54,135,955 of CM056060.1, forward strand.
TCATATACTTTTCTAATTTCTCCCACATAGCCTTTCGTCCTTCTTCCGTATTAAGTGAGTAGGTACTAGCGGTCTGTTTTGTAGGGTCTATAGTACTGATGGTAAGGACCTTTGTCCAATCCCATTCGGAATGGGTTTCTATAATTCCATCATTTATAAGTCTCATATCATCTTGTGTAAAATTTCTGCCGTCGCAAGCCTTTTTCAAATAGTTAATACAGCCTTTGGGTGCTATATTTGGTTTGGGACAATGTTTTAGAATTCTGTTTATCTTCAATATCCATAGCCTTTTTTTAACAGTTGATCACCAACTGTCATAAAAGGTAGATGGGAAGCCTGAGTAGAACTCTCTGGTTTTCTCCTTCAGACAACACCATCTGTCCTTACCTTACCTGACCTAGTACTATTGGGACTAAGCATATTGCCAATCCCTATAGTATTTAGGGCATTTACAAGGAGTGAACCACCAGAGGCTCTCTGACTATTATCTTTAGGGTCACTCTCTTCTGAGTCATCTACTCCGGAACTTTCTGGTATTTGTACTGTGGGGGAAGTGGCTGTGGCCTGCGTTGGAAGTGACTGTGTTCGTATGGGGGTCCCTGTACCTTGCACAGGGGGATTTACCGGGGCAGATGGTGTTGGCCTCAAAACTCCATTTCCTATTATGCCTGAAACAATTTCATCTTCAGTGAATTGTGGATAAAGGGCTTGGTATTTAGGTGGACAGGTTTGTCCTGGGTTAGGAACTGGTTTAGTTTGAAATTGTGTCTTTTCTAGTTCATATTTCTTCATGCAGTTAGTAGTTTTTGATCGCCTAGTACTTGGTTTAGGTCTATCATACCAATAGGGGGCAACCTCTATCCATTGTTCCCCCCCCTTTCCTCATGTATTCCTGATCCTACCCAGGGTCTGGGCCATAATATGGCCAAGCCTCCTTGTCTCCCAGACAGAGACCTTTTACCATGTCCATATGAAAGGGGTCGTTTGCCCCATCCCTTGGGAAGGGCGAACAACTATGTAATCCCTCTGTCCATCCGGCCAGATTATCCACCCATGGATTTATGAGGTAGTAATCTGTGCCTCCGACTCGGGCAACATATTCTTTACCGGTTTCTTGGACATTTGGTGGGGGGTAGGAGGTAATTTTACTATGTTTGGTCCCCATTGGTTCAAACAACGGAGTTCGTCAGTGGGATAAACACACCCTAATCTGTGACCGATTGTAGTATCAACACAATCAAAATCGTCGTGCCAATCACACTGGAAGCACGACCCCACTTTGCTTGGATTATATATGGTACAAATCTTATTGGGAATTCTAACTATTGCCTGGATAATACAATTTGCATAAGTATTATTGATATTTTGCAAAATATAAGTAACTCGTAGTTCTTTATCTATACATAACTGGCAGGTCATTTGTTACACAATATAGTAGAATATTGGTTTTGATTATATATTCACAATTTTTGTCGGTAAGTTAGCCCGAGTTTACTTCAATCTACAGGGAGTGCAGAATTATTAGGCAAATGAGTATTTTGACGACATCATCCTCTTTATGCATGTTGTCTTACTCCAAGCTGTATAGGCTCAAAAGCCTACTACCAATTAAGCATATTAGGTGATGTGCTTCTCTGTAATGAGAAGGGGTGTGGTCTAATGACATCAACACCCTATATCAGGTGTGCATAATTATTGGGCAACTTCCTTTCCTTTGGCAAAATGGGTCAAAAGAAGGACTTGACAGGCTCAGAAAAGTCAAAAATAGTGAGATATCTTGCAGAGGGATGCAGCACTCTTAAAATTGCAAAGCTTCTGAAGCGTGATCATCGAACAATCAAGCGTTTCATTCAAAATAGTCATCAGGGTCGCAAGAAGCGTGTGGAAAAACCAAGGCGCAAAATAACTGCCCATGAACGGAGAAAAGTCAAGCGTGCAGCTGCCAAGATGCCACTTGCCACCAGTTTGGCCATATTTCAGAGCTGCAACATCACTGGAGTGCCCAAAAGCACAAGGTGTGCAATACTCAGAGACATGGCCAAGGTAAGAAAGGCTGAAAGACGACCACAACTGAACAAGACACACAAGCTTAAACGTCAAGACTGGGCCAAGAAATATCTCAAGACTGATTTTTCTAAGGTTTTATGGACTGATGAAATGAGAGTGAGTCTTGATGGGCCAGATGGATGGGCCCGTGGCTGGATTGGTAAAGGGCAGAGAGCTCCAGTTCGACTCAGACGCCAGCAAGGTGGAGGTGGAGTACTGGTTTGGGCTGGTATCATCAAAGATGAGCTTGTGGGGCCTTTTCGGGTTGAGGATGGAGTGAAGCTCAACTCCCAGTCCTACTGCCAGTTTCTGGAAGACCACTTCTTCAAGCAGTGGTACAGGAATAAGTCTGCATCCTTCAAGAAAAACATGATTTTCATGCAGGACAATGCTCCATCACACGCGTCCAAGTACTCCACAGCGTGGCTGGCAAGAAAGGGTATAAAAGAAGAAAAACTAATGACATGGCCTCCTTGTTCACCTGATCTGAACCCCATTGAGAACCTGTGGTCCATCATCAAATGTGAGATTTACAAGGAGGGAAAACAGTACACCTCTCTGAACAGTGTCTGGGAGGCTGTGGTTGCTGCTGTACGCAATGTTGATGGTGAACAGATCAAAACACTGACAGAATCCATGGATGGCAGGCTTTTGAGTGTCCTTGCAAAGATTTGTTTTTGTTTTGTTTTTGAATGTCAGAAATGTATATTTGTGAATGTTGAGATGTTATATTGGTTTCACTGGTAAAAATAAATAATTGAAATGGGTATATATTTGTTTTTTGTTAAGTTGCCTAATAATTATGCACAGTAATAGTCACCTGCACACACAGATATCCCCCTAAAATAGCTAAAACTAAAAACAAACTAAAAACTACTTCCAAAAATATTCAGCTTTGATATTAATAATTTTTTTTGGGTTCATTGAGAACATGGTCGTTGTTCAATAATAAAATTAATCCTCAAAAATACAACTTGCCTAATAATTCTGCACTCCCTGTATATCTTCATGGAAATTTACCCTGAAATAAACTGTCTTACACTCGGGACGGGTGGAAATAACTTGTTTGTCTAAGAACCTTCTTTGGTTTTTAGGAGGGGTAATTAAAACTAATTTAGCTGATTTTAGATCCCAATTAGAAATATCAGAACTCAAACAATTTCTACAACATTGGTAAGTCCTTAGACACACAGACGACTGACTTGGTATCACTTGCGTTCGTCTGACACGGGTCAACAGCTTTCGCCTAGCCGTGGAGACGGGGCGTCTTATACCTTGTCACAAACGTTTCACGTGGTCCTGGTCTAGCTCACCTTCTAGACTCTTGTTCCACACAAACAAATAATGCTTATACTCTAAAAATTGTATCTTATACTCTAAAAGCAGCAATAATATGAGCGATCGAATCAAGGTGTCTTAAATCTCCCAGAGATTCATTAGATGTCCCTGATATCATAAAATTATGGCGCCAACCACCCTTACATATGTCCCTGACATAAACTTAAGTCAGTCCCTGACTGACAAGACTATGGGATATAAGATTTGATCCGAGCCCTCCAGCCGCGCAACAAAGGCTGCAGCAGATAGAGGGAGATCACCTAAATTCCGGAAGAGCCCCCAAAGTTGTAAGGATTAAATACTGACCACCTTGATTCGATGACCCCTCTGTACCGGGAGAATGAATTTAACCCTGCAGTAACGAGACAGACACGGTGTTAGGTTAAACTCACTCTGTTTAGTCTGAGAGAAAGTCCCCTTTTTATAGGGGTAGAGTTGTACAAAAATATACATGTAAGTTTTCTGATTGGACGATTATTGCTGCAGAGGTAGACTTCTCTATTAGGCACTGCTAGCTGTAAAAGGATATTACTGTACATAGGTCAAGTGTGACTTAGAACATATGAGTTGGCTGTGTGATACATGATCTCTGTATGGATATATATATACATCCTATAATAAATTTTCCTTCAGTCAGCCCTGTGACACTCACATATGAGTCTTTTGATACATTCATTATCCTTCAACCAGCACAGGTACAGTGACACTAACTGAGCTCAGGTGGTATATAGCAGCACAGGTACAGTGACACTAACTGTGCTCAGGTGGTATATACCAGCACAGGTACAGTGACACTAACTGAGCTCAGGTGGTATATAGCAGCACAGGTACAGTGACACTAACTGAGCTCAGGTGGTATATACCAGCACAGGTACAGTGACACTAACTGAGCTCAGGTGGTATATAGCAGCACAGGTACAGTGACACTAACTGTGCTCAGGTGGTATATACCAGCACAGGTACAGTGACACTAACTGTGCTCAGGTGGTATATACCAGCACAGGTACAGTGGCACTGACTGCGCTCAGGTGGTATATAGCAGCACAGGTACAGTGGCACTAACTGAGCTCAGGTGGTATATAGCAGCACAGGTACAGTGACACTAACTGAGCTCAGGTGGTATATACCAGCACAGGTACCGTGACACTAACTGCAATCAGGTGGTATATACCAGCACAGTGACACTAACTGAGCTCAGGTGGTATATAGCAGCACAGGTACAGTGACACTAACTGAGCTCAGGTGGTATATAGCAGCACAGGTACAGTGACACTAACTGTGCTCAGGTGGTATATACCAGCACAGGTACAGTGACACTAACTGAGCTCAGGTGGTATATACCAGCACAGGTAGTGACACGAACTGAGCTCAGGTGGTATATAGCAGCACAGGTACAGTGACACTAACTGTGCTCAGGTGGTATATAGCAGCACAGGTACAGTGACACTAACTGAGCTTAGGTGGTATATAGCAGCACAGGTACAGTGACACTAACTGTGCTCAGGTGGTATATACCAGCACAGGTACAGTGACACTAACTGTGCTCAGGTGGTATATACCAGCACAGGTACAGTGGCACTAACTGCGCTCAGGTGGTATATAGCAGCACACGTGCGGTCACACCAAATGCGCTAAGGTGGTATATAGCAGCACACGTGCGGTCACACCAAATGCACTAAGGTGGTATTGAACAGCACACGCACAGTCAGAGCCACTGCGTTTCTGTGCAATTCAATAGCCCACTTGCATTAACAACAACTGCCTTTCTGTGCAAATAAATAGCACACTTGCAGTAACAGTTAATGCGTCTATGTGCAATTAACTAGCACACGTTGACTAACACGGAGTACTATGTTTAAGGTAAACCCTATAGCACAATCTCCTGCCTGACAGATACTAATAGCAGATCTAGCTAAGCTATACAGTTTATAAATATATTAACAACTCCTAGGGATGTCAATATATTCTCTACAAACTGTAAATTTAACTATACTAACTAGTAGCCTCCCTGATCTATCTATCTATCTATCTATCTAAAAAGACACTGGCCCAGATTCACAGAGCGATTACGCCTGCGCATCAGGAGATGCGCGGCGTAAGTCGAAATGTGCGCGTGCGTTTCGATGCACGGCATCCCCAGAACGAGATACGCAAAAAATCTACTTTTTTTTGTCCAGCGTAATTTCGTTAGACTGGCGCATCCGTCCGCGCAAAAGTGCGCTAGACAGACCATTGATTTGCTAGTCAAATATGCTAATGAGGGACTTACTGGGATCCACAAAAGAACGTTGGGGCAGCGCAGGCGACGCAGTGTGCGCAACAGCAAAATGTCCTGTCTAAAATTAGAGCATATAAAAGCTGGTCTAAAAAGAGAAAAAAAGTCTACTTATTAGATAAAGCAACACTGTTAGTGAGGAGCTCAGCAGTCACACGTGTTGCACAACAATCTGTATGCCGACATGCCAGGGGCATCGTCGCACATAGCTATACTACTGACTTTAGATGAACAAAGAAGGATGAGGGCACGGAGGATGGCACGGAGGATGGCACGAGAGAGGATATACCGCACCCGCATAGACCTGTTTGGCATGAGTGATTCTGAGGTGTATCGCATCTTCAGATTCACCCCTCATGTCATCCTGGAATTAACCACAACCTTGCAGGAGGACATCACCAGCCCAACACAACGCTCACATGCAGTGCAGCCACTGGTCAAGGTCATGGCAACACTCCATTTCCTTGCCAGTGGCTCTTTTCAGCGTACAAGTGGAGTGGTGGCTGGGATGTCACAATCCTCCATGAGCAGATGTGTGCACCAGGTTGTCCCTGCAATCCTCAGAGGCATGGCCAACCAAATGATCAAACCCACCACTGAGGACCTGCGGCTGAAGGCAATGACAGATTTCTACAGAATTGCCAGATTCCCACGCACCGTGGGGGCCATTGATTGCACACATGTGGCACTCCAGCCCCCCCAGGAGACAGAGCACATGTACCGCAATCGGAAGCATTGGCATTCCATCAACGTACAGGTGATAGTCGATGCCCAAGGCCTCATATGGCACGTCCGTGCCAAACACCCAGGGTCCAGCCATGACAGCTACATATACAATCAATGCCACATCCGAATGGAATTAGATCAGAACGTGTATGGGGACATCTGGCTGGTTGGTGAGTGACATGGGAGTCAGGCATGACTATCCCCTCCCATGATGCACACATCACAAGGGGCACATGCATGACTAACATCCTCCTGTCTTTTCCCTTACAGGTGACTCTGCATATCCACTGGGACCCCATCTCATGACTCCTATCCGGAACCCCCAAACCCCAGGAGAGGAAAGATACAATCAAGCACATGCCCAAACACGAGCAGTGGTGGAGCGCACCTTTGGCCTCCTAAAGTCACGTTTCCGATGCCTGGATAAGTCTGGGTGTACCCTCTTGTATTCCCCAAACTTCGTGTGCCAGATCATCGGTGCATGTTGCATGCTGCACAACTTCGCAGAAAGAAAGGGCCTGCAGATTGACCTACGTGATGACCTGACCCCTTAACCAGACAATCCCCCCCTAACCGAGGCTACCCCGTCTTCTGAGGGAAGAGCAGCCAGGAGACAGCTCACATTGGGCATCTTTGCACGTTAAACACACACATTAATCATGGCACAATGAGAATGCATGCATGCACACCACTGTGGTTCCTAGCACACACACCCCACATCCACATCAAATTGGATTGGCACCAGTCCACCATGCAGGACTTGTGAGCAGCAACGCCACGCCAAGGCTCCAATTATGTCACTGTACATTCATACACCATTCACACGGACCTGGGGATCACTTCTCCCTGGTCCTGGGGAACCCTTCTCCACCAAAATTGAGGGTGACACCCCTTTTCCGGCAGGAATGTCACCCCCACATTCAAACAGCATTCACAACCCAAAAAAAAAAAATTATCAGCAAAATCAAAAAATTTCCAGCAAAAAAAAAAAAATCAAAAAGGGGAAAAAAATATTGCCCTTTACGTGAGCCACGCCTGGGGCGCCCCCGGCCACGGCCCCAGCTCCTCAGGGGAGACTCATGGGGGAGGGGCAAAACCGGGGAAGGAGGAGCAGACCCTGATCTCTGCCCACCTGGCGGCCTGCCCTCCAAGGCCATGGCTATTCTGTCCAGGGCAGCACCAAGTGTTGCCGTGTTGGCCTGGATAGCCTGGGTAAGGGCCCTCACATCCTGCCCAACGCCTGCTGATGTCGTCTGCAGTTCATTTAGGCAGGTTGTGAAAGCCCGGGAGTGGGATTCCAGGTTCCCCAGCGTATCCTTGATGGAGGACAGGCTCTCCTCCATCCGCACCAATGTCTGGCTGACCTGTCCCAGATGGCGGGTCTGAAGGGCCTGGTCCCTTCTCAGAGTGGCGGGCAGGAGATCGGCCAACCCCCTGGTGTTCTGGGACGAAATCCTGCCTCCAGCTGATGCTTGTGGCCGGGGAGAAGGGGAGGCCCTTGGGAAGGGAGCCATGTTGGGGGGGGGAGGGGGGGGCTCCCCCTTAGGGAGGGCTGCCTGCTGCCAGCCAGAGGGGAAGAGTCCTCAAAAACCAAACGTCCAGTGCCTGACATGGACTCCTCCTCCTCATGATTCTCCTCCTCCTCTTGAACCTCCTCCGCGGACTCCGGCCTTGTTGGGGGGGCCTCATTAGGCTGCTGTCCTGGGGATGGTGCGGTCAGGCCAGATGGCCCTGCACCCTCCTGCACATTTGTGGATGACACAAAACATTCACAGGTTGGAGGATCCACACACTTGCCACATATTCCCTTCCACCCCCTCCCCCACACATGCTACACACCTGATATTAAAAAAAAATACTTACCTGGCACCACGGGCTCCGGACTTGAGTCAAAGCCGGGCAGGCCCTCAACTTCATGCCGATGAAAGGTCAGGGCCACCGCACGCTCCTCCGCTGTCAGCCTAATACTGCATGGTGGGCCCCCTCCTGTGCCCCTGGCATGGGCATGCATTTTGGACAGCTTCTGTTTGACCAGACGCCGGAGGTCATTAATTTTTTTGTCAATCCCAGATCGGGTCTGTGTCTTCCCCTCCCCCGCTGAATTGACCTGCTCAATGATGAGGTCCAAAATCTCCCTCCTCCTGGCTGGGGTGGTGTTGGCACTGTCTGGGCCGTGGAGGAAACGCCCATAATCGCTAATGGCCCGGGCAAGAATTATTTTTTCCCCCACAGTAAAATTGAGCTTTCGCTTTCTCTCTGTCATACTTCCAAAAAAACTCACTCCCAGTCAACAAAAATCAGTCGCAAAAACAAGCACAACCAATCAAGCAAGAACACACACAAAGAGAAAACTAACACCCAAAAAATCACACAAGCACTCAGCAAGAAACAGTCACAAAAACAAACAGCAAAAAATCAGCAAGAAAACAAACAAACAGAAATATATCAAACTGTGGTGGAGAGATTGGTCTTCATACTTATATCCTGAATTCAACTATCATGCCCCTGATTGAGGTGTATGTATATATATGTATGTATATATCTATATATATGTATATATATATATATATATGTATGTATACGTGTATATATATATATCTGTATATATCTCTGCATCTTTGTACCCCTAAATTGGTAAATATACGTGGTCAGACGATAGCGGCATACCATTTCTTAGTAACCATTTCTTTCCTGATAGTAAATCTCCCCTCATTGTAGTAACAGAATTTCCTGTCTTTTGATGTCTGATTGAAATAAACACATTAGGTTAATTAGACAATAGTATGTGTTTACAGAATTTCCGGCCATCCTCCTCCTGTCTGATTGAACAAAAACACATTACTGTGTTAATTAGACAATAGGCTGGCCAGGTGTCATATGCAAGTGTTGGAATACACAGGTAAATGAGTGATCACAAGGAAAGTGGGTAGGGGTCAATTAATGCATGGATATGCAAACTCCTAAACATCCTTTGGCACAAAGAGGTGACAGCAAGAGGTTACCGGGTGGGGGGTCCTTATAAAACAGCCAATCGGATCCTCGGGAACTTGGGATTATGGAGAAGAAAATAGTAGCTCATGGGGTATAAAAATCAAGTTCAGCTGGACAGATCAGTAGTGTAGGATGTCCTGATTTATACCACAGCCTGGTAAAGTACCCTCTCCCCCTCTCTCCCTGTCTCCCCGTCTCTCTCCTCCTCTGTCTGTCTCTCCCTCCCTCTGTCTCCCTGTCTCCCTGCCTCTCTCTTTCCCTGTCTCTCTCTCTCTCTCTCTCTCATACTTTCCTTCTATCTTATGATTTTGCCTAAAAGTATATTAGGAGTCCATGAATGTCCGTAGTAACCATATCTGAGTTAGGCCTTAGTTATCTTTGTAATCTGGCAACACTATTCCTGTAACCTCACCTAGGGACATTGGGTAATTTCTAATCATTACTTTTCTTCATCTCTGTGATTTTTCCTTTCCTATAAATACTGATGTGTCCATTGAAGCAATATTTTATCATTTGTATAATTGTGTAACATTGAAACCATCTTGGTTTTAGAGGTGATATCTGTTATGTTAATAGTTACGAATATCAGATTGAGATAAGCTTCTTCTATGTATCAATAAATGTAATCCTTTTTCTCTTTTTCACACCCCTATCGTTTGCTTTAATTTCTATATAGACAAGAAGGTTTTTATAGCTAATATTAATTATGTACTATTATTTTTCTAAGACAGTCTCTCAAACACTTTTTTAAAAAACACTTTCAAAGATCTACTAACAAACACTTGATCACACAGAACACTAATCTGACAACTACAAAACACACCGCAACGAACAACAGGACAAAAGCACTTGGTTAAATGGGAAGGGACAAAGGGATGTACTTTTGCAATGCAAGTGCGTTTGTGTCTGTCTATTTATGCTGTTTGCGTAGTTCACAACGTTGCCCTAGTCCATTTCCAATTTCACTGATTGCGCCGCTCCCGAGTTGTGAGCATGCGCACAGCGGAGCTGACCATGGTCTCCTTCAAGCGCGCATGCGCGAGCCGGCCAGCCCTTCATTTGCATGGGGTCACGGCTCATTTCAATGTAACACGCCCACGTCCTTCCCAATTTGTATTACTCCGCCTTACGCTTCTGAAATAACGTTACGCATGCGCAATTTCCTGCGCAAAAGCTACGAGAATAGGGTGATTACGCGGCAAAATTGCACAAGTCTAACGTAAAGGCGGTGCGCTACGCCGGTCCAATAATGCGCAGATGTACGTGAATCTGGGCCACTGTGTCTCTCAATATCTATCTCTCTCTCTCTCTGTCTGACTGCAAAGCACCCTGGCTTTGGCCAATTAGGTCTCTTCGTTTTTTGGGCGCTGTGATTGGCCAAGCATGCGGGGTCATGGTGCATGCTTGGCCAATCATCAGCGTGCAACGCCGCAATTAATTATGGGCCATTGCGCGTCATGCGAATTTTGGCGCGAACGACCCGATTTGTTCGTTTTCGACGAACTATCGAACGGCCAATGTTCAATGCGAACATGAGTTCGCATCGAATGCGAAGCTCATCCCTACTCAAGACCCAGTAAGCCAGAGGATTTTCGGTGGGGAAGGTGTCCAAGTCTATCTTGCCCCTAGGTATTCCCGCACCATGTAAACCAGGCGCTGACGATGGTTGCTGGAACCGGTCAGACCTTGGGGCTGCGGACTAAAAAATTGTCTGAACGCATTGGTCAGACGGCCACCTTCTCCACCGCTCCTTCTGTGACTCACCGAAGCCTCAGCAAGACGTTGTCCAGAGCCAGGTTTTGGTAAACCCACCGGTTCTGGGAACGCATTGCACAGACCCTTCTGCAAGGCCTCCCGCAGAAGTTTCATCTTCTGCTCCCTCTGCGATGGCAACATAAGGTCCGCAACCTTACTCGTAACGTGGATCAAGGAGAGTTGCCAGCCAGTAATGATCCCTCTCCTTGATAGCACCTACACAACGATCCTTACGCAGGCTTTGCAGGATCAAGGAGGCCATGCAGCGTAGGTTTGCAGAGGCGTTCGGGGCACAGTCCTCTGGGTCACTGAGGACGACAGGATCCACAGGCACCACATCCCAGCCAAGTAAAAGTCCATGTGTTCCTTGGGACTATAAATGATCCCTTGAAGACTGCTGCTGCTGATGCTGAGTGCTAGGCTCCACCTCCATGCTACTGATACAATCATCCTCATCCTCATCCTCCTCATCCTCCTCCTCCTGTCTGCTAGGTGGGCAAGCAGGACCACTGTCTGGGTAAAGGGGACCTTGAGAGGTAAGGAAGTCCTCCTCTTCCTCCCTCTGTTCTGCCTTAAGGGCCCTGTCCATTATTCCACGTAGCGTGTGCTCCAACATGTGAATAAGAGGGACAGTCTCACTGATGCATGCACTGTCACTGCTCACCATCCTCGTGGACTCCTCAAATGGTGACAGGACAGTGCATGCATCCCTGATCAAGGCCCACTGGCGTGGGGAAAAAATCCAAGCTCCCCTGACATAGTTCTGCTGCCATATTGGCACAGGTACTCATTGATGGCCCGCTCCTGTATGTGCAGCGGATGCAGCATGGCCAACGTAGAGTTCCATCTGGTGGGCATGTCACAGATTAGGCGGTTCTTGGGCAGGTTGTATTCCCTTTGGAGGTCTGTCAGCCAAGCAGTGGCATTATATAACCTCCAGAAATGCACACAGACTTTCCCAGCCTGCTTCAGGACATCCTGTAAGCCCAGGTACCTGCTCAAGCACCGCTGCACCACCAAATTCAGGACATGTGCAAAACAGGGCACATGTGTGAGTTTTCCCTGTCGCAGGGCAGAGAGGAGGTTGGTGCCATTATCACTGACCACCATTCCAGGCTTCAGCTGGCATGGCGTCAACCACCTCTGAGCCTGACCCTGCAGAGCTGACAAAACCTCTTCCCCAGTGTGGCTCCTGTCTCCCAAGCACACCAGCTCTAGCACCGCATGGCATCTCTTGGCCTGCATTCCTGCATAGCCCCTCGTACGCCTACGGAGCACAGCTGGTTCTGAGAAAACATCACCACAGGAAGAGGCCACAGAGGAAGAAGAGGAGGGGTGGAGGAGAGAGATGTGTCACAACCAGTAGTAGTGTTTTGGAGGCGTGGTGGCAGAACAACCTCCAAAACTACTGTACCTTGCCCTGTGTTCTTTCCAGCTGCCAGCAGAGTCACCCAATGCGCCGTAAAAGACAGGTAACGTCCCTGTCCATGCCTGCTGGACCATGAGTCAGCCGTAATATGCACCTTACCACTAACCGTCCTGTCCAGCAAGGCATGGACATTGGCTTCCACATGGTTGTAGAGAGCCGGAATTGCCTTCCGTGAGAAAAAGTGGCGTTTGGGAACTTGCCACTGAGGTACCACACATTCCACAAACTCACGGAAGGGGGCAGAATCTACCAACTAAAAAGGCAGCAGTTGAAGTGCTAGCAATTTCGCTAAGCTAGCATTCAACCGCTGGGCATGTGGATGGCTGGGAGAGTACTTCTTTCGGCGCTGCAGCAGCTGGGGCAGGGAAATTTGGCTGGTACAATCTGACATTGGTGTACTGATAGTAGATTGCCCGCATGTACTACTAGGTTGTGACACACCTAATTCTACACCTTCAGTCCTATCAGTGCAGGCTTCAGAGAGGACTGCGTGTATAGTGGGGTTGAAGATCACAGCTGATGAGGGGCAAGGGAAGGTCTGCTTTGTTCTTTGGTGTGGGTCTTTGAGGTATGCTTGCCATCGAACTGCACGGCAGGTCGTCATATGTCTGGTCAAGCATGTGGTGCCAAGCGGGTGATGTTTTGGCCACGCGAGATACGCTTGAGACATATGTTGCAAATAGCAATGGTGCGATCTGATGCACATGTCTCAAAAAAGGCCCACACCAAAGAACTTTTGCAGTAACGCTGAGACACACCAGCACCCTGCACAGGCGTAGCTCTGCAATGTAATGCAGTTGGTGTGCTGCCCTTAAGCTGTGCCCTGGAGCTGTATCCTGCCTCTTTGGAGATGTGCCTGTGTCTCCTCCTCCTCTCTCCTATCAAGCTCCCATGTAGAGTCAGTGACCTCATAATCCCCTCCCTCCTCATCACTGTCGTAAACCTGACAGTATGCTCCAGCTGGGGGAACACGACTGCCAGATTGCTGTCCCTCTCGGGCACTCCCTCTCTCTAGGCTCACATTACTGCCTTCCTGTGTTCCATCATGGGAGCCATCAAAACGCTGCACATTTTCAGGCAGGATGTACCCAACGCTGTGTTGAAACAGTTCGGGGAACTCCTCAGGAGGACATGGTGGGACTAGGGAAGGAGTAAGTGATGCCATTGAGCAGAGGGAAGAGGATGCCTTGGCAGCTAATTTGCCAGACAAAGTACCCTCCCTGAGTCTGGGTGAGAGAGGATGAGGAGGATGAGGATGGCTTGGTCATTCACTCTACCAATTTGTCTGCATGTTGAGGCTCAACAAGGCCAGCTCGTGAAAAGGAGGAGCGTGTGCAACGGTCACATGCTGAAGAGGATGCACCTTGTCCACCACCAGCATTGTTGCCTCTAGATGCAGAACCTGCTTGCCCTTGTGACTCTCTGCCTGTCTTTGTTGTCTTTCCAGACATTATAATGGCCTGCAGAGGACAAAAACAGTACACATACCTCGTAGCTTTAGGTGCAAACTGCAGAGGACACGTGGAGTACACACAAAGTAGCTTTATGTGCAAACTAATGAGCACACTTGCAGTATACACCAAGTACATTTAGGCGCAAACTATATGGCCCAAGTGCAGTAAACACCAAGTACGTCTGTGTGCAAACTATATGGCCAAGTACAGTAAACACCAAGTACGTTTGGGTGCAAAGTATACGGCCCAAGTGCAGTAACAACAGGTACTGAAAGGGACGTTCTGTCCACTTCCGTGGTCGTGCGCCTGTACGCATGCGTGGACCATGGCTCTCGGACGCACCAGTGCGCGGGTCGCTGCCGTTGCGTGCGCCTGTGCACGTTAGGCGCACGTCATACGCAGCGTCCAGCTGCCTATAAAGGACACTGCTGTAATGTTGCACATCGCGGTTTGATCTGCATGTGTTCTGTGTTTCTATCTTTGCATTAAGCATTCTGTTCCAGTATATGATCCGGCTTTCTGACCCTGCTGCCTTCTCCAACCCTGACTCCGGCTTGTCGACCCTGCTTGTATTCAGCCTTACTACCCGTTGCCTGGACCCGGCCTGGACTCTGATTATTCTCCTGCCTACCGTTTATGCTGTTGCTTCAAAGCGTATGACCCGGCTTGTCTGACTCCGCTGATCTACATCTACTACTCTGCTGACCCCTTGTGGCTGCTCTGCTGATCGGCACCTGTTGTTCCTGTATCCTCTACCTGCCTACCAGCATCACCTGCTTCCTGTTCGGCAGTTCCTGTTTCATCAGCGGCCACAACCAGAACTGACACCTGCACTTCACCGTGCTCTTACCACCACTGTCTCGACTCCAGTGGTCTCCGAACCGGGTTGTACGGGAGGTCACCCTCCACGCTTCAGGCTCACACTCAGGTATGTAACAGGTACGTTTATGTGAAAACTATATGGCCCAAGTGCAGTAAACACCAAGTACGTTTTGGTGCAAAGTATACGGCCCAAGTGCAGTAAACACCAAGTACGTCTATGTGCAAACTATACGGCCCAAGTGCAGTAAACACCAAGTACGTTTAGGTGCAAACTATATGGCACAAGTGTAGTACACACCAAGTACGTTTAGTTGAAAACTATATGGCCCAAGTGCAGTAAACACCAAGTACATTTAGGTGATAACTATACGGCCCAAGTGCAGTAAACACCAAGTACGTCTATGTGCAAACTATATGGCCCAAGTGCAGTAAACACCAAGTACCTTTAGGTGAATACTAACGCCCCGCGTTAAAACGATGTGATCGTCACTTACGCAATTCCCTATTCGCGAACGACTTAGTAAAACGACGTAACCGACGAAAAAAGACGACGCTGACCCGACGTCATACTTAACATGGCAACGACGGCACTTCGGAAACATACCCCTCATACAGCAGGGGTACGCGTACGCAACCTACGTAAACGACGACGGGGTGGCGTAAAAACATTCGGGAATCGGCGTATTAGGCTCATTTGCATAGGCAAATGAGAAAACAACGTAAAGGCCACCTAGCGGCCGGTGTTGTCATTACATCTAAGATCCGACGGTGTAATTGCTTTACACCTGTCAGATCTTTAGTGTATCTATGCGTAAGTGCTTCTAAGAATCACTCGCATAGATACCCATTGAAAAAAATTGCGATACGACGGTGTATCTGAGATACACCGTCGTATCTCTTTTGAGAATCTGGCCCCATGTTTTTTCCCCTCAAAAATAGAGCTTTCGTTTGGTGGTATTTGATTTTTTGCGCCATAAACAAAAGAAGAGCGACAATTTAAAAAAAAAAAACACAATATATTTAACTTTTTTATTTACTAAATATCACTTTAAAAAAAAAAAAATGTTTTCCCTCAGTTTAGACCGATACGTATTCTTCTACATATTTTTGGTAAAAAAAAATCGCAATAATCAGTTATTGTTTGGTTTGCTCAAAAGTTATAGCGTCTACAAAATATGTGATAGATTTATGTCATTTTTATTTTATAAATATTTTTACTAGTAATGGCGGAGATCTGCGATTTTTTTTTTATTGTGACCATGACATTGCGGTGGACACATCGGACACTTTTGACACATTTTTGGGACCATTCACATTTATACAGAGATTAGTGCTATAAATATGCACAGATTACTGTGTAAATGTGACTGGCATGGAGGGGGTTAACACTAGGGGCCACTGAAGGGGTTAAAATGTTCCCTAAAGTGTGTTCTAACTGTAGGGGGGGGGACTCACAAGGGGAGGAGACCGATGTGTGTTCCTCTGTACTGGGAACACAGCATCGATCTCCTCACCTCTGATAGGAGGTGGATCTGGGTGATCACCGGCAATCATATGACGTCCACCCGGATCGAGGGAGGGTTCCTGCCGGCGTCATTTTACAATGGCCTGGTCGGGAAGAGGTTAATGACCACACCACTGCTCCTGTCTGGCATTCCTCCCATAACTAAACACTGACGTTCTCCTTTCTTTTTTTTTTGCATTCAAGTAATTTCTTGAGACAAATATGCCACAAGTAAGACTCTCCTGAACTTTCCTTCACCATGCTGAAAGTGCTGTCTTGTGGTCCGATCCAATCGTTACAATTATTACACCATAGTAGGACTACTTCCTGATGATGGCTTCTATGTTAGCCGAAACGTCAAGGTCATATCGCATTATCATGTTACTTCCGCCCAACCAAAATACCCCCGGGAATTGTGCACCAGGACGCCAACAAGGGGGTCATCCATTCAGGGCCAATTACCCTTTATATAATCGCCTGCTACATACGCCGGGTGCCAGGACTATCAGACACTCAGCAGTGTAAGTGTAACTTTTTTAACTTTTGTGGAACCAATACATTTTAATACGGCATTGCAAAATGAGGCTCTCTTTTTGCTCTTATCCCCATTCATCCTTATGAGGCACATCTCTACTTCCAAGAAGTCATCCCAACCATTTGGGATATCCCCACATGCGCACAAGGCCATACTAGAGATAGGTGGTCCATATCCAGTGGTGAGTGTGCATCTATGTGGGGCACCCAGTTCGAGCACCAGTTCGAGCACCAATCTGTAGGAGACATCTTTTGAGCACTGAGCACCATATGGGATTATTTGATGTCATTATTTTAATGATGCATTTTCAGTAATATATTTTTTTGTTTGTCCAATGATTTGTCTACTACTTATATCTAATCATTTCTAGCGTAATTTTTTGTTTTCTTATTACACCATATCCCCAAGTTACAGCACTAGATATGCCAGGATCCCACCATCAATGTTGGAGTTCCGTTCTTCCAAAGTAGAGGGGCAATGAAACATTGCAGTACAGACACTCATGGTTTGGATGTGAAGTCTCAAAGGCACCAGGATTTCTTTAATGTCTCAAGTCATTGTGTTCCAGCACGTTCAAGAAAGGAAGCAGTGGTGGTGTGGAAAGGGTCGGGGATTTTGGGCTGTTGTGGATGGATACAAAATCATTGTAGGAGGACATAAGTTCAAGAACAAACTTCAGGGGGGACTGTGGTGGATATTTTGACATTCATATTTATATCATGCAGCTTCAAGGAAACCATTGCAAGGATTTATGTATATGCTTTTACAGGACTTTATGAGCCAGAGTCAGTAAGAAGTAAGGCAGCTTATCTCGAGATGTGCGGCCTAAGTGTAAATATGCGCCGTCTTACCGTACCCACCAAACTAGATACGCTTGAAAATAGGCTTTCTCCGACCGACCTAACTTTCCTATGCCGGCCTATCTTAGGTGCATATTTAGGCTGGACGGATCTGGCGCGCCCATTGATTTCCTATTCAAATATGCAAATGAGGGAGATATGCCGATTCGCGTATGTATTAGCGCCAGACACTGGCTACGTGCGCCACGCGTAAGTGTTAAGACCGGTCTAAAGTTAGTTCTACAAATAGCTGCTTTATCTTTGCACCTGACAGGCACAGGTCAGCTGGAGAGCAGCTACACCAGCAACGTTACTGACGAACTTAGCAAGCTGAGCAACCCCACTTGCAGGACAACGCCACATCTGTATGCCAACATGCCAGGGGCAGCCGTGGTCCTAGCACTACTAATGGGTCCACCGGTATGGAGGAGGAGGGCACGTGAGAGGATATACTGAACGCGCATGAGCCTCTTTGGCATGGGTGATGAGGAGGTGTATCGCATCTTCAGATTCAGCCCTGATGCCATCCTGGAACTAACCACAGCCCTGCAGGATGACATCACCAGCAAGTCCCACCGCTCACAAGCAGTGCAGCCACTGGTCAAGGTACTGGCAACACGCCATTTCCTTGCCAGTGGCTCGTTCCAGCGTACAAGTGGAGTCGTGTCTGGGATGTCACAATCCACCATGAGCAGATGTGTGCACCAGGTTGTCCCCACAATCCTCAGACGCATGTCCCACCACATCATCAAACCCACCAATGAGCATCTGTGGCAGAAGGCAATGCTGGATTTCTACAGAATTGCAGGATTCCCACGCACCATCGGGGCCATTGATTGCACACATGTGGCCCTACGCCCCCCCCCCCTGCCACAGAGAACATATCGGAATCACAGAGAACAATCAGAAGCACTGGCATTCCATCAACCTACAGGTGATAGCCGATGCCAAATGCCTCATATGGCACGTCCGTGCCAAACACCCAGGGGCCAGCCACGACAGCTACATATACCGTGAAAGCCCCATCCCAACAGAATTCAAACAGAACGTGTACAAGGACAGTTGGTTGGTGAGTGACATGGGAGTCAGGCATGACTGTCCAAAAAGTACAAAGAAAGTGGGGAAATATTGCGCTGATCGAAAAAGAGTGTGAAATAAAAGCAAAAACTAAAAGAATGAGCAGCTACACTACAATATGAAAAATATTGGAAATGATGTGGGTAAAAAATGTAGCGCTAAATGCAATAGATGTGAGTCTTCTATACCAAAAAAAATTTAATTCACAGTGTATCAAGTGAAATAGTGAATGGATGAAACACAACAAAAATGTACAATGGAAAGTCCATCAAAAACTGGTGAACCAGAAGAATGGTGGATTGACCACGTGGATCCTCAAGGCAAGCAGAAATATTCCCTAGTTCTAATAGAAATAAATGATGACAGACAGCTTCTCACGGACCTTGCGCCTGACATCTTTAATCTTTTTGTTGATATCAGAGGCTGTCTCATAGCCAAAACTGTTGACCCTGCTAGCAATGGTCTCTAGGATGGCCTGCTTCCTGTCCCGGCTGGTCTGGCGACTTTTGGAGAAAGGTGTCATAAGTCTACATAGATGTTATGAGGGCTGACAGCTCCTGGGGGTTGAAGTTTTTCTTCCTCCTCTGCCTGTGGGGAACGGGAGCAGCCATCTCACAGCACACCCCCTGGGGGGGGACTGGGTGTATATTGGGCCGGACGGGCGCATGTCTGGGCTTATTTATAGGCTGGGCATAAGCCGGTTGGGCCAGCATATCCCAGGAAGTTGGGCCGGGGTAGTTGTAAGCATGCGCACAGGGAAGCGCTCAGAGGTCAAGGTCACTGCGCATGCTCCGTGGATGATAGGTAGATGATAGTGTCAGATCCAGGCTCAGACCATCATTTGCATAAGGTCACACCCACTTCCACTTACACCTACTTGCGCCTTTACATTTACGTTACGCTGGCGCAAACTTAGGACCAAGTGCTTGGTGAATACTGTTGGGTAGATTCATGTAGAGATCCGACGGTGTATCTACTGATACACCGGCGTATCTGTATGATCCGACGCTCGGATCTATGCGGCTGATTCCTCGAATCAGGTTCCGCATAGATCTCCCTTAGAGCCGACAGGTGTAAGTGAGTTACACTGTCGGATCTTAGGCTGCAATCTCCCGCCGTCCGCTAGGTGGCGCTTCAGTTATTATACGCAACGAATATGCAAATGAGGAACCGAATGCCCGGCCGTCGTTTTTTTTTTACGTCGTTTGCGTTCGACTTTTTCCGGCGGATCGTTACCCCTGCTATATGCGGGGTAAGTGCGGCGGATCCTATGTTAAGTATGGCCGTCGTTCCCGCGTCGAGTTTTGAATTTTTTATGTCGTTTACGTAAGTCGTTCGGGAATACGGCCATATGTTAATAGCGTTAACGACGAAAACAATGACGTCCTTGCGACGTCATTTAAAGCAATGCACGCTGGGAAATTTAGCCGGCGGCACATGCGCAGTACGATCGGCGCGGGGACGCGCGTGATTTAAATAGTAAACTCCCCCTAGCCACGGAATTTGCATTCCGCCGGGGGATTTACGATCCGCCAGGGCTACTTACGAGGCAAGTGCTTTCTGAATACAGCACTTGCCTCAAAAACTGGCGCAGGCGGATCGTAAAAAAGATAGATCACGCGGATCAAAAGATCCGCTGATCTATGTGAATCTACCCCTGTATTTGCCTCACTAGTTTGCATCAGCGGAACGTATATGCGCTGCGTTATGCCGACACAAAGATGCGCCCATCTACCTGAATCTGGCCCTATATATTTTGTGATATGATGAAATGAGGGCTTAGCTGACCTTTTAAAATGACTTTTCTTCCTTTCTTGATCGGTTGAATGTCTTCAGGTGATAATTAAATTCGTTAAATTATCCTTTTGTTTTGAAGTGAGCCTGGTCAGACGTAAAGGTTCCATCACAGCAGGGGACCTTAGCATGCTAATGTGGGAACTGGGTGGGCTGGGGATCAAAGGGGTTGTTTATTAGACAGAGAGGCACCAGAAGTTACCTGACCATGAACATTTTAGGAGGCTTCAGGTGCAATCAGACTTTGAGCAACTCTGGACCAATGACAAGATCCCGGGGAGGTTGGAACCTGGATGGGGGGTATAAAACAGTATGGCCAGAGACCATCGGTCTCTATTGGCATGATGATCTGATGTCAGGAGCATGGTGAAGTACTCTGATGTCAGGAGCATTTAATTTCCTTCATCTTTTCTGTAACTTTTCCTTTCCTACAACTTGTCCTGATATATTGATGAGTCCATTATAGCAATATTCCTATTTGTATTATTGGGTATCATCGGTAACATCTTTGTTTTAAAGGTGGTATCATTTATGTTAAAGTTACTAATATCGGATTAATACAAGTTTCTTTTCTGTTTAAATAAATGTAACTGTTTTCTCTTTTCGCACCGTTATCATTCGTTTTAATCCTTATATGGACAAAAGGTTTTAATCACTTATTTTATGTATCATTAATCATTTAAAGCGGGATTCCACCCGCAAATTTTTTTTTTTTTTAAAAGTCAGCAGCTACTAACAGTGTGCGTGCGCCTGCATGAGTCTCGTGCCGGCTTGTGAATGGGTGGCTGCTCTCTGAGAACACACACAGTTCCCAGAAAGCAGCGCACCCATTCACTAGGAGAAGGAGAAGAAGAAAACACACTGCGGTGCGGATGAGGCAGATTACGGACTTCCGCATAGCAACAGGTATTTCGGGTGAGTATAAAAAAATAAAATTCCCTTTTTTTTTTTTTTTTTTTTAGGACTTTTGGCCAAATGTTTTTTTTTTTGGGTGGAACTCCGCTTTAAGTGAGATATAAACATTTCCAACATAGCTCCTTAAATACTACGCAGAGGCTCTCGCAACTCTACATTGTTCTTGGCAACCACTACACACCTTTTTACACGCCTTCACATGTGTTACAGATTCCTAGATGTAGGAAATGCAATAGGTACCAGGGCGATCTTATACACCTATTGTGGAGATGCGTTACATTACACAGACATAGGAGAGGTCTTTCTCCCACCCCCTCTACAGCCCAATGCTCCAGTGAGCATGGAGGGGCAGAGCAAAAATTTGATGACTGACCATCACCAGCTCTCTGCTCGGAGAGCAGTCAGAACTGAGCGATCGGTGGTGTTTGAATGCTCAGTTCTCATGGTTAGAGCTGGCGGGGGACAGATGCAGCATTGGACCAATGGTGCATCCAACTAGGTAAGTATGATTCCCAAAAGAAAGTGAATCCATACTTCTCTTTTAATCAGTAGTAAAGTGCATAAACATCTACCATAAAGAAAGTGCAAGTATGCACACCTTCCTTACAGGGATGCCATCAATATCTAAGGCCGTGTACACACGACCGAGGTTCTCGCTGGAAACCAGCGAGAACCTCGCTGGAAGCTGCATTCCAGCGAGGACCTTGGCCGTGTGTACGCTCTCGGCGAGCTTCCCGTCGGGAAGCCCGTCGAGCAGAAATAGAGAGCACGCTCTCTATTTGCTCGACGGCCCGCCTGGAAGAATGGCTGGTTGCCATTCCCGACGGGCGGGTCGCCGATTTCGACGGGCGGGTCGCCGATTTCGACGGCCGGCAGGGAACCTCGACGGGCGGAACGATGTGTTCTGCCCGTCGAGGTTCTCTGCCATGTGTACACGGCCTAAGTTGTCAGTCTTTGCTCCTCTATTGCCTTCTCATCCTCTGCCTTTTCTGGGTCTCCTTTCATCTCCTTTCATTGGCTTCTGAGGATGTAGCTCTGCATGCACACAGGAGTTACATTGTCCCCCAACCAGCTACTTTCCTGGCATCTGTGTACATTGCATGGTGCATGCACCAAAAAAAATGACTGCTAAAAGCGATAAGCAGTAGAGAAAGGCTCGGTGAGTGTGATAGGTAGAAGAACCCTGAAAATTGTTCGGCTCTTTTCAGCTATCAGGACGCGATCGAGGCCTACCGAGGTTACGGGGGCACAGGGGATCTCCAGTATGACAAGCGGTTTAGGCAGCGCAGGGCGATCAGGCCGGTTATTCGTTGGGACACTAAGGATATTGGCCGTTGGATGCAGCTGATGCCCCACGTGCATCCATGCCGTTTTTTTAGGGGGGGTGGGGGGGCGGTGGAATCTCTTTCTCAGTACAATCGGTCGGGAAAGAAAGACGGGGATCTGCTGGCAGTTTAATGAGGGTAGCTTCAAGTTTGGGGGGTCCGGTAGGTTCAAGCATGAGTGCTTGTGCTGCGGGGGCACCCACCCCTCCTCCGTGTGTTTTAGGCAAGGTACGGGACGTGCCGGAGAGTCATCCCACAAGAGGGAGGACTCCGTTGATGGTGGGTATCCGGATAGGGCGGCGGCCCAGTTGGTGGGAAAAGTTTTTTTTTCGGAAGGGTTTCGTATTCCGGGCTTGCGGTCCGCACGTCAACATCCTGAGGTGGTTTCAGAGAAACTACAGAAGGAGGTGGCGTTGGGTCAGATGGGTGGTCCGTTCCCATCCCCGCCCTTGGCTGATTTGGCGGTATCCCTGTTGAGGGTGGTACTCAAGAAGGAGCCGAACAAGTTTCGACTCATTCATCATCTTTCCTTTTCTAAGGGGGGTCGGTATACAAAGCCATCAGCACGGGGGACTGTACTGTGAGTTACACCTCTTTGGATGCGGCGGTTGGCTGGGTTCGGCAGTGTGGATGGGGAGACTTGATGGCCAAATCGGACATTAAGGCAGCGTTTCGGCTGCTTTCGGTACACCAGGATAGCTTTCGGCTGTTGGGGTTCCACTAGGAAGGTGAATTCTATGTGGATCGGTGCCTGCCGAATGGCTGCTCCGTCTCAGGTGCATTCTTCGAACACTTTAGTTAGTTCTGGGAATGAGTGGTTTGGTAGGTGGCCGGGGTTCACGGCGTGATAAACTACTGGGACGACTTCTTTGCGTTGGTCCGGTTTCTGCTCGTACCTGCGCGATGCTTTTGGCCACACTCGAGCACATTGCGGAACGGTTTGGAGTCCCTTTGAACTCTGAGGCGGCGTACACACGGCCGAGGTTCTCGCTGAAAACCAGCGAGAACCTCGCTGGAATGCACATTCCAGCGAGGACCTCGGCCGTGTGTACGGTCTCGGCGAGCTTCCCGTCGGGAAGCCCGTCGAGCAGAAATAGAGAGCACGCTCTCTATTTCCTCGACGGCCCGCCTGGATGAATGGCTGGTTGCCATTCCCGACGGGCGGGTCGCCGATTTCGACGGCCGGCAGAGAGCCTCGACGGGCGGAACGATGTGTTCTGCCCGTCGAGGATCTCTGCCGTGTGTACGCGGCCTGAGGCGGTGTACACACGGCCGAGGTTCTCGCTGAAAACCAGCGAGAACCTCGCTGGAATGTGCATTCCAGCGAGGACCTCGGCCGTGTGTACGGTCTCGGCGAGCTTCCCGTCGGGAAGCCCGTCGAGCAGAAATAGAGAGCACGCTCTCTATTTCCTCGACGGCCCGCCTGGAAGAATGGCTAGTTGCCATTCCCGACGGGCGGGTCGCCGATTTCGACGGCCGGCAGGGAACCTCGACGGGCGGAACGATGTGTTCTGCCCGTCGAGATTCCCTGCCGTGTGTACACGGCCTGAGGGTCCTCGGTCGGTCATCCAATTCTTGGGGATTGTCATCGACTCGGAAGCTAGGGAGGGTCGTTTGCCGCTGGGCAAGTTGGAAGGCTGGCCGCAGGCCAGCCTGAATTTGTGGGAGGAGTCTAAGAGTACTTTAGACTCCCTTCCTGTCAGGGCTGTGTTCGGCGTGGGATTCTGGGTGGGGGGCGCGCGGCCGGTGCACGTCACTTCCGGGTTCCTGGAGAGGGCGGTCAGCTGCAGCAGCAGCAGCAGGTTTCTTCACCCACATTGCCAGGGTCTGTTCGGCGGGTAGGGAGCTGCCCGCCCAGGGGAGGGGGGCCCATCCGCCCGCCCGCTCGTTTCCAGGGCTTCATTCGGCATGGGGAACCACCCGCCGGCTTCTCCCATTGATCGTGCCCCGCCCGCCACTCCTAGGGTTACGCCAGGGGGAGTGGGATCATCCGCCCACTATTTTTCGCCAGCTAGCTGGAGGAAGCTGCCCGCCGCTTCTCCCGGTGGTCACGCCGGGGGGGGGGGGTGAGCTGGAGTCGCTCGCGTGTTGCCTTTCAGCGGGGAGGGAGCCGGCCGCCGCTTCTCCCGGTGTTCATGCCGGGGGGATATCCGCCTCTGTGTTGCGCCATCCGGCAGGGAGATGGCCGCTTGCCGCTTCTCCCGCCGGGGGAAGAGGGTCCGGCCACTATCTTCTTTGCCTGAGGCAGGATCCGGCATGGATGTAGCCGCCCGCCTCTGCTCCTGGGGTCAGCACGCTAAACAGGGGGAGGGGGAGCTGTCACCGCTTGAGTCTTGTGCCAGCTCCATGGGGGGGGGTTGGGGCTCGCCTCCCGGTAGCCACGTGGGGGAATCCGGGCTTGCGTGCTTTCTTCCAGTCCTGCAGGGGCTCTCGATGGGTGCATGGGGGAGGGGAGTGCACGTCCAGCTATCCAGCCACCTATCCTGGGCATGTTTGGGTCTTGTGGGGGGGGCACACATCCCGGGCCATATTAGCAGTGAGGGGGGGGTTCACCTCTCTCCGCTACAGGGGGTCGCACAGGCTGCATGAGGGGGTGCTGGCCACCCGCATCTCCTGGGGTTATGCTGGCAGCCTGGGGGGGAGCCGTGGCCTTTCCCCATGGTCGCTCTAGGGGGGGGGGTCAGGCTGGCAGTTTGCCTTGTGTTAGGCATAGCGTCCTGTTCAGTCGTTTTCGGTCTGGGTGGTCATAGCGTTCATACTCCAGGGGTTCTGTCCCAGTATTTTGTCAGTGTATTTATGTCGTCCCCAGGTTTTGCTGTCATTGCTTTTGCCTCTGCATTTCAGGCTCAGCATTTCTGTCTTTGCGTTTCTACCTTACCCTTTGCATTTCTGGAATGCGTTTCTGCCCCAGGGTTGCTGTCTTTGCATATTCAGTCTCAGCATTCTGTCACAGCTTTTCTACCCCACGTTTCGGTCAATGCATTTCTGCCATAGTCTTTCAGTCTCAGCGTTTTCTGTCATAGCGTTTTCTGCCCCAAGTTTCTGTCGTTGCATTTTCAGTCTCAGCGTTTCTGTCATAGAGTTTTCTGCCCCAGGTTTCTGTCTTTGCTTTTTCAGCCTCGGCATTCCTTCATAGCGTTTCTGCCCTAGGTTCTGTCATTGCTTTTTCAGTCCCTGTAGTATGTCATAGCGTTTTTTCTGCCCCAGGTTTCTGTCTTTGCATTTGCAGTCTGCCTCAGCGATTCAGTCTCAGCATTTGTCATGGTGTTTCTGTCTGCCAGGAATTCTGTCTTTGCATGTCTGCCTCTGCGGTTATCTCATAGCGTTCCGCTCCTGGTTTTATGCGGCGCGTAACTGTGAAGATGTGCCGGAGTATCTATGCGGCCGTACCCACCAAACTAGATGCGACAGAAAACGGGCTTTCCCTGACCGGCTTAACTTTCCGACGCCAGAGTATCGTCAGCGCATAATTTTGCTTGGCGCATCAGTCGCGCCTATTGATTTCCTCTGCAAATATGCAAATGAGGGAGATTTCCCGATTCGCGAACGGATTAGCACCATACGCTGGCTACATGCGCCGCGCGTATCTCGTCCGTCCGGCGCAAAGTTATTTTTACAAATAGCTGCTTTATCTTTACTCCAGACGGCCACAGGTCAGCAGGAGAGCAGCTACAGCAGCAGCGTTACCGACGAAACTAGCAAGCTGAACAACCACACGTGCAAGGACAACACCTCTGTGTGCCAACATGCCAGGGGCAGTCGCGGTCCTAGCACTAGTACTGGGTCCCCCGGTACGGAGGAGGCGGGCACGTGAGAGGATATACCGCACGCGCATGAGCCTCTTTGGCATGGGGGATGAGGAGGTGTATTGCCTCTTCAGATTCAGCCCTGATGCAATACTTGAACTAACCACAACCCTGCAGGATGACATCACCAGCAAGACACACCGCTCACAAGCAGTGCAGCCACTGGTGAAGGTACTGGCAACACTTCATTTCCTTGCAAGTGGATCATTCCAGCGTACAAGTGGAGTGGTGGCTGGGATGTCACAGTCCTCCATGAGCAGATGTGTGCACCAGGTTGTCCCCGCAATCCTCAGACGCATGTCCAACCAGTTCATCAGACCCACCACTGAGGAGCTGCGGCTGAAGGCAATGACTGATTTCTACAGCATTGCCAGATTCCCACGCACTGTGGGGGCCATTGATTGCACACATGTGGCCCTACAGCCCCCCAGTGCCACAGAGCACATATACCGCAATCGGAAGCATTGGCACTCCATCAACGTACAGGTGATAGCTGATGCCCAACGCCTCATATGGCACGTCCGTGCCAAACACCCCGGGTCCAGCCATGACAGCTTCATATACCGTCAGAGCCCCATCCCAGCAGAATTCAAGCAGAACATGTATGGGGACAGCTGGCTGGTTGGTGAGTGACATGGGTGGCAGGCATGACTATCCCCTCCCATGATGCACACATCACAAGTGGCACATGCATGACTAACATCCTCCTGTCTTTTCCCTTACAGGTGACTCTGCATATGCACTGGGACCCCATCTAATGACTCCTTTCCGGAACCCCCAAACCAGAGGAAGAGAGAAAATACAATGAAGCACACATCAAAACCTGTGCAGTAGTGGAGCAAACATTTGGGCTCCTGAAGTCCCGTTTCCGCTGCCTGGATAAGTCCGGGGGGACCCTATTGTATTACCCTACCTTCGTGTGTCAGATCATCGGTGCATGTTGCATTCTGCACAACTTTGCTATGAGAAAATGCCTGCAGATTGACATGCGTGATGACCTGACCCCCGACCCACACAGTCCCCACCTGCCAGAGGAGACCCAGTCTGCTGATGGAAGAGCAGTCAGGAGGGTCCTCGCCGTAGGCATCTTTGGACACTAAACCAAAACATTAATCACACAGACAATGCATGCATGCACACCACTGATGTCCCTAGATCACACACACCACATCCACATCACATTGGATTAGCCCAAGTCCAGCATGTAGGACTTGGGAGCAGCAACGCCAGCGTCAAGGCCCCAATGATGTCGCTGTCCATTCATACACCTTTCACACGTCATTCATACAGCCATGGGGATAACTTCTCCACCACGGCCGAGGGTGACACCCCGTACTGGCAGGAGTGCCACCCCCTCACATTCACACACCATTCACACTGTCCCCTGCACTCCTGACTGTGTGCAGTTAAAAATAAAATATAAACTCATAACCTGAGTAATAAAATAAAATATAAACTCATAACCTGAGTAATAAAATAAAATATAAACTCATAACCTGAGCAAGAAAAAATAAATAAAAATTAACCCCCCAAAAAAAACACCCTCATCTGGGATGACAGGGGCTCCGCCTTGTGGGCACTCTCGGGCTCCTCAGCTGCCTGGAGGGAGTGGGTGGGGGTGGGGGGGCATCTGGAGGAGGCTGATCCCCGGGTGGGCCATTCCTGGCAGCTGTTGGCTGCATGCCCTCCAAGGCCACGGCAATCCGGCTCAGATAGAGATTGGTCTGGGCCTGCATTCTCAGCTGGCGGGTGACCGCTGGGCACGCTGCCGCTGCCTCCCCTCTTCCCGGATGGCAGCTGTGTTGGCGTGGACGGCTGCTGTGAGGTGCCGTACATCAGCCTGCACCTCCCCCAGGCTGGTCACAACGTCCTGCACACCACTGGGCAGCTGCGATACGGAGCCCAGGCTGTCAGCGAGCCGGTCCAAGTGGCCAGCAATCTTCCCCATCTGCTGTGTTTGCCTGGCGTGGTCCATCGCCACCTGGTCCTGGACCAGATCAGACACCCCCCTGGTCTTACGGGTTGCCTTCCTGGGGCCAGGAGAAGGTTGTCCCTGTGGGGATGGAGTCGCCCTTGAGGGGCTACCGAGGATGGGTGAGGGGATGACAGAGGGGCCTGCAGAAGGGGAGGACTCTGATAAAACCAAAAAAAACTCCTGCTGAGGAACAGGCTCCTCCTCAACCATCTCTGCAGAAGTGGTGTGGGCACTCTCCTCCACTTCGGTGACTACAGCACCCAGGGGCTCGTCCTTTAGGATCCCGTTGGGGGGTTGGGGTGGAATGGCCGGCAACAGATGATGGCCCAGCTCCGTCATCTGTGGATGACACAAAGCAGACACATGTTGGTGGTCCCACACACTTGGCACATGTACCCCCCCCCCCCCACATGCAACACACCAAATAGGGGATAAAAAACACTTACCTGTCCTGGAGCCTTCCTCCATAGAATCATAACCTGGTACCCCCTCCAACTGCTCCCTCTCCAGGCAGCGGGCGACCACCTCCTCCTCTGTGGTCAGGCTGACCAGACATGGGGGTCCACCACCTGTGCCCCTCTCATGCCTCCTGATGGTGGCCACCTTGCCACGGACCTTGCGCCGCAGGTCGTTTATTTTTTTCTGGATATCACCAGCAGTCCGGGTGGAGTACCCCAACACATTCACCCGGCCAGCAATGGTGTCCAGGATGGCCTGCTTCCTCTCCCAGCTGGTCTTCCGACTTTTCTTTCCGTGGAGAAAGTCATTATAAGTCTCCATAGCGGAGATTACCACAGAGACCTCCTGGGCATTGAAATTGAGGTTCCTCCTCTCTTTGGGGGGAGCGGGAGCAGCCATAACAGAGCAAAAGTAACTTCCCTGGGGTGGGGGGAAACGGAAATACTTTTACGCCGGAATGGCGCTTCCGCTTTTATACGCGCAACGGAACACATTGCGCTGACGTTTCCCGTGAAGTGGTGCCGACGGAAGTTGTGAGCATGCGCACAGGGGGCCGAGTGAAGCCTCACTCACTGCGCATGCTCTGTGGATGATGCGCTGAACGTAAGCCTCTGCGCTGGGCTCCACCCATCATTTACATATGATCACACCCACTTCCACTTGCGTCGGGTTGCGCCAACGCATCTTCGTTACTCCGTCGCAAAGTAACGGCCATGCGCTTGGTGAATGCTGTACTTCACTCGCTAGTTTGCGTCAGCGCAGTGTATATGCGTTGCGCTACGCTGGCGAAAAGATGCGCGCATCTACCTGAATCTGGCCCTATGTGCTTTTAATCTATAATTGTGTATATATGTCATAATTTCTTAACATATATATTTTTTAACACATTATTTAAGATATTTTTATGTATTATATAAGATTTTAATGAAAGTTTTATTTATTTATATACCTAACTACCTGTATATAATACTTTGAGACTCATTATGGAGCAATTTCTATAATTTTTCACATATTGCACCCCCACTCAATGCACCTGGTGCCTCCCTGTGTATTTGGGTATGGACATGTGGCATTATTCCTCAGGCTGGCCTCTGGCATGTGTGATCCATGCTTAAAATGGATTGGCCTGCAGGCCCCGTCCGTATGATAATTCTCTGTGTATTAAGCCCCATGGTGGTGTCCGTGCACCTTCCCTATGGTAGGACGAATACCCGAAGTGGCGGGTGGAACGCAATACACCCCGCACTTCCTGGTCGTGGGAGATTGCTATGCGCCTGCATATTATGGATGTGCACGAATATTATGAATGTATGCGCACGAGCAGGAACGTGCTTTTGGCGGAACCGGAAGTGCGGGGTGGAACGCAGAGGGTCCTTGCACTTCCTGATTGTATGATAGCATGCGTCTTAATGCATAGACGTGCCGATCAGGGACACCCAGGACTGTTTGGATGTTGGCAACAAACGGCCCCATCATGGCTCCTGTCCCGCAGCACAAGGGGGAGCAGGTAAGGACCCTTTCATTTGACCATCTGGGCAGTGTCCCGCACATTTTTATCATGCTCACCAGTGCTTTAAGTGGGCCGGAACGCGGCGGTACTCAGTACCGCCACTTCCAAAAATGGCCCTGGAGAGTACCAGCACCTCTCCGTGCGCCCAGAACGTGCGTTTCCCGTACTGGAACGCAGCCCCAGGCGGCACTTTCAGGGGAGCAGCAGCCCGCGGCTCCCGGCCGCAGTGAACTTTAAAACGCCATGAAAAAAAAGGGCGCGCCGCGCTGTGATACATGTCCCGCCCTCCTGCTTCTCCTAGCTTGTGTGATAGAGCCAGTGTGCTGTCTGTCACACAAGCTGGTCTAGAGGTGGAGGGCGGGACATGTATCAGCGCGCGCGCCAGAACTGTTACCGTGAGACTGGAGAGAGGAGAGGAAGAACTGCCTTCAGAACGTGAGTAGTGAGTACACTGTACACGTGTGAGGGGGAGGAGAGGGAAGACACTCATGTGAAGAGGGCTGCTGATGGGGACACACTGATCTGATGTAAGGAGGTGCTGATGGGGGACACACTGATCTGATGTAAGGAGGTGCTGATGGGGGACACACTGATCTGATGTAAGGAGGTGATGATGGGGGACACACTGATCTGATGTAAGGAGGTGCTGATGGGGGACACACTGATCTGATGTAAGGAGGTGCTGATGGGGGACACACTGATCTGATGTAAGGAGGTGCTGATGGGGGACACACTCTGATGTAAGGAGGTGCTGATGGGGGACACACTCTGATGTAAGGAGGTGCTGATGGGGGACACACTCTGATGTAAGGAGGTGCTGATGGGGGACACACTCTGATGTAAGGAGGTGCTGATGGGGGACACACTCTGATGTAAGGAGGTGCTGATGGGGGACACACTCTGATGTAAGGAGGTGCTGATGGGGGACACACTCTGATGTAAGGAGGTGCTGATGGGGGACACTCTGATGTAAGGACGGTTACTGTTCTATGGTTAGTATGTTATTATAATTTTTATAACTTATTTTATGTACATTTTGTACAACATTTTGTTCAATACCCTTTTGCACATTTTATTTATGTTCAGTAGCTCTTTCTACGGTAGCTCTTTTTCAGGGTACTTTCTAAGGGTATTTTCATGTTCAGTATTGGGGGGGGGGGCACCGGCGCCTAATAGAGTACCGGCACCTCTTTTGGCCCACTTAAAGCACTGATGCTCACCCCTTCCATTTCTAAGTGACCCCTACTATGAAACACACAAAAGGCAAGGAGAAGATTAGTCCTGCGGCTGTGCGCTGGTGCAGTGTGCCCTTCTGTGCCGCGGGTTAAGGGTTAGGGTTACAGATAGGGTTAGGGTTACAGATAGGGTTAGGGTTTCAGATAGGGTTAGTGTTACAGATAGGGTTACAGACAGGGTTAAGGTTAGGGTTACAGATAGGGTTAGGGTTACAGATAGGGTTAGGTTACAGATAGGGTCAGGGTTACTGATAGGGTTAGGTTACAGATAGGGCCAGATTCACGAACACTTGCGCTGGAGTATTTGGATATGCGCCGCGTAACTGTGATGATGCGCCGTCGTTTCTATGTGCCCGTACCCACCAAACTAGATGCGCCCAGTAACGGGTCATTTGCGACCGGCGGAACGTTCCGACGCCAGAGTATCGTCAGCGCTTATTTTCGCTGGGCGCATCAGTCGCGCCCATTGATTTCCCATGCAAATATGCAAATGAGGTATTTTTCCCAATTCACGAACGGATTAGCACCATACGCTGGCTACATGCGCCGCGCGTATCTGGTCCGTCCGGCGCAAAGTTATTTCTACAAAAGGCTGCTTTATCTTTACTCCAGACGGTCACAGGTCAGCAGGAGAGCAGCTACAGCAGCGTTACCGACGAAACTAGCAAGCTGAACAACAACACTTGCAAGGACAACACCTCTGTGTGCCAACATGCCAGGGGCACTCGTGGTCCTAAGACTAGTACTGGGTCCCTCGCTACGGAGGAGGCGGGCACGTGAGAGGATATACCGCACTCGTATGAACCTCTTTGGCATGGGGGATGAGGAGGTGTATCGCCTCTTCAGATTCAGCCCTGATGTAATACTTGAACTAACCACAACCCTGCAGGATGACATCACCAGCAAGACACACCGCTCACAAGCAGTGCAGCCACTGGTGAAGGTCCTGGCAACACTTCATTTCCTTGCCAGTGGATCATTCCAGCGTACAAGTGGAGTGGTGGCTGGGATGTCACAGTCCTCCATAAGCAGATGTGTGCACCAGGTTGTCCCCGCAATCCTCAGACGCATGTCCAACCAGTTCATCAGACCCACCACTGAGGAGCTGCGGCTGAAGGCAATGACAGATTTCTACAACATTGCCAGATTCCCACGCACCATCGGGGCCATTGATTGCACACATGTGGCCCTACAGCCCCCCAGTGCCACAGAGCACATATACCGCAATCGGAAGCATTGGCATTCCATCAACGTACAGGTGATAGCTGATGCCCAACGCCTCATATGGCACGTCCGTGCCAAACACCCCGGGTCCAGCCATGACAGCTTCATATACCGTCAGAGCCCCATCCCAGCAGAATTCGAGCAGAACATGTATGGGGACAGCTGGCTGGTTGGTGAGTGACAAGGGAGTCAGGCATGACTATCCCCTCCCGTGATGCACAACAGAAGTCGCACATGCATGACTAACATTCTCCTGTCTTTTACCTTACAGGTGACTCTGCATATGCACTGGGACCCCATCTAATGACTCCTTTCCGGAACCCCCAAACCAGAGGAGAGAGAAAATACAATGAAGCACACATCAAAACCCATGGAATGGTGGAGCAAACATTCGGGCTCCTGAAGTCCCGTTTCCGATGCCTGGATAAGTCTGGGGGGACCCTATTGTATTCCCCTACCTTCGTGTGTCAGATCATCGCTGCATGTTGTATTCTGCACAACTTTGCTATGAGAAAAGGCCTGCAGATTGACATACGTGATGACCTGACCCCCGACCCACACAGTCCCCACCTGCCAGAGGACACCCAGTCTGCTGATGGAAGAGCAGTCAGGAGGGTCCTCGCCGTAGGCATCTTTGGACACTAAACCAAAACATTAATCACACAGACAATGCATGCGTGTACACCACTGATGTCCCAAGATCACACACACCACATGCACATCGCATTGGATTAGCCCAAGTCCAGCATGTAGGACTTGGGAGCAGCAACGCCAGCGTCAAGGCCCCAATGATGTCACTGTCCATTCACACACCTTTCACACGTCATTCATTCAGCCGTGGGGTTAACTTCACCACCACGGTCGAGGGTGACACCCCTTACTTTCAGGAGTGCCACCCTCTCACATTCACACACCATTCACACTGCAACGTGTGCAGTATCAAAAAAAAAAAAATATCTCATAACCTGAGAACCAAAAAATAAACAAAAACTCATGTCCTGAGTATAAACAATAATAATAAAAAATAAACAAAAACTCATGTCCTGAGTATAAACAATAATAATAAAAAATAAACAAAAACTCATGTCCTGAGTATAAACAAAAATATATAACAACCAAAAAAAAAAAAAAACCCTCATCTGGGATGACGGGGGCTCCTCCTTGGGGGCACTCTCGGGCTCCTCATCTGCCTGGAGGGAGTGGGTGGTGGTGGGGGTGGGGGGGCATCAGGAGGAGGCTGATCCCCGGGTGGGCCACTCCTGGGAGCTGTTGGCTGCATGCCCTCCAATGCCACAGCGATACGGCTCAGATACAGATTTGTTTGGGCCTGCATCCTCAGCTGGCGGGTGATCTGATGCCGCTGGTCACGTTGCCGCTGCCTCCCCTCTTCCCGGATGGCAGCTGTGTTGTCTCGAACAGCTGCTGTCAAGTGCCGGATATCAGCCTGCACCTCCCCCAGGCTGGTCACAACGCCCTGCACGCGACTGGGCAGCTGTGACAGAGAGCCCAGGCTGTCTGCGACCCTGTCCAGGTGGCCAGCCATCTCCCCCATTTGCTGGGTCTGTTTGGCGTGGTCCAACAGCACCTGGTCCTCGACCAAATCACACACCCCCCTGGTCTTCCGGGTGGCCTTCCTGGGGGCAGAGGAAGGTTGTCCCCGTGGGGATGGAGTCGCCCTTGAGGGGCTACCTAGGATGGGGGAGGGGATCACAGAGGGCCCTGCAGAGGAGGAGGACTCCTCCAACATTAAAATAAAATCCTGTTCAGGGACAGGCTCCTCCACAACCACCTCTGCTGAAGTGGTGTGGGCACTCTCCTCCTCCACCTCGGTGTCTCCAGCACCCAGGGCCTCGTCTTCAGCATCCCGTTGGGGGGTTGGGGTGGACTGGCCGGCACGAGATGGCCCAGCACCGTCATCTGTGGATGACACAAAGCAGACACATGTTGGTGGTCCCACACACTTGGCACATGTACCCACCCCCCCCCCACATGCAACACACCAAAAAGGGGGTAAAAATCACTTACCTGTCCTGGAGCCTTCCTCTACGGAGTCATAGCCAGGGACCCCCTCCAACTGCTCCCTGTCCAGGCAGCGGGCGACCACCTCCTCCTCCGCGGTCAGGGTGACAGGACATGGGGGACCACCACCTGTGCCCCTCTCATGGCTCCTAATGGTGGACACCTTGCCCCTCACCTTGCGCCGCAGGTCATTTATTTTTTTTTGAATGTCTGAAGCACTCCGGGTGGAGTACCCCAGCACATTGACCCTGGCAGCTATGGTGTCCAGGATGCCCTGCTTTCTCTCCCGGCTGGTCTTCCTGCTTTTTTTCCCATGGAGAAAATCATTAAATGCCTCCATAGCCGATATTATCACTGTGACCTCCTGGGCATTATAATTTAGGTTCCTCCTCTCTTTGGGGGTAGCGGGAGCAGCCATTACAGGGCAAAAGTATCTTCCCTGGGGTGGGGGGAAATGGAACTACTTTTGCGCCGGAATGGCGTTTCCGCCAGCGCTTTTAAGCGCCCAGCGGAACGCATTGCGCTGACGTTTCCCAGGAAGTGGTGCCGACGGAAGTTGTGAGCATGCGCACAAGGGGGGCGAGTGGAGCCGCACTCACTGCGCATGCTCCGTGGATGATGCGCTGAACGTAAGCCTCTGCGCTGGGCTCCGCCCATTATTTACATATGATCACACCCAGTTCCACTTGCGTCGGGTTACGCCAGCGCATTATCGTTACTCTGGCGCAAGTTTACGCGCAACTGCTATGTGAATTACAGGACTTGCGCTGAAAGGGTCTTCAGAGTAACGTAAATGAGAAGCGTTACTCCAGAGGAAAGATACTCTCATCTACCTGAATCTGGCCCATAGGGTCAGGGTTACAGACAGGGTTAGGGTTACTGATAGGGTTAGGGATTGGGATGAGCTGAACACCCCCGTGTTCGGTACGCACCAGAACATTCGAACAGACCCCCTGTTCGTGCGAACATTTAGAACCCCATTGAAGTCTATGGGACTCGAACATTCGAATTCAAAAGTGCTCATTTTAAAGCCCAATATTCAAGTTATTGTTGGAAAACGTCTTGCCCCAGGGAACATGTATCAATGGAAAAATGTTTTAAAAACGGTAGTTTTTTCCGGATCAGCGATTTTAATGACGCTTAAAGTGAAAAAAAAATGAAAAATTCCTTTAAATATTAGACATGTGCAGACTGGAATATTTTGTTTCGTTTTTTCGTTTTCGTCCAGAAAATTTTATTTAGTTACTCCCGAAAATCGTTTTGATTTATTTTCGTTTTCGTCGGGAAAGTTTTCATCCGAAAACAACGATTTTCAATGACTTTGACGAATTAAACGACGGAAATTCGACAAAACATCGAAAATCGTCGTTCTGAATACAGTGAATATATCTATTCCTATATACCTAATATACCTAAACCTATTACAGTGAAAATACCCGATTTTTGGACGAAAATGCATTCTAACGAAAACTAATGCACATGTCTATTAAATATAGTACCTGCTGGGTGTCTATAGTAGTGGCACTTGTTTAGAAATGTCCCTGCACAACATGAGATTACTATAAGAAAAAAAATGTAATACTGCTTGCGGCTTTAATGTAATGTTTGGTCCCTGCAATATGGATACACATCATTGAAAAAAATAGCATGAGTTTCCCTGCCACCACTCCCCCCAGGTCATTACAAGACCCAGTGCCAATCCTGACTGTCATGGACCATGAAATACTAAACAAAAAAGAGACGCAGAGCTACAGTTAAAACTGGCAGCAGTCCAACAAGCAGCCGCACATTCTCCAAACAGTGAGTACAGCAGAGCAGACACAAGGAAGATTCCATTTAGCGCTTTTGAAGCTTTTGATGAGAAAGAACGAGAGCGGCAACATGAGCTGAGAATTGCAGAAATACGACGATCGGTGACAACGCCTAAAGAAGCAGCACCAAATGAAAGACGAGGAGAGGTACAGATACCAGTAACCATGGAAGAGGAATTCAGAAGAAGGTTACAAGAGATGCGGATACAGCACACAGGACCAGAATCAGAGGAGGTCCTGCTGGGATGGACGGATGTGATTCGGTGCCAACTCTGGAAGGAAGCGCTAGCTCTGGAGCAGCAACACCAAGGAGAGGTCCTGCCCTACATCTATGCAAGGTACTGGCCGCAGTATGACGTACGACTGCCGTTGTTGGGGGAACAACCGAAGCAGGAGTGGATAGCGGAATTAAACAGGCTGATCCGGGCAGAGATGCAGCTGGATGAGAGCTACAGAGCCCTCCGGTGGTATGTAGCCCAAGAGTGCCCGTGGTCAGCGGATGACAGCCCCACAGAAGGCTATGACTATGATGGCCTGGGATTGTTGTATTGGAGGATGTCCAGTGATCCCGACTTTGGGGATGATCGGGAGTGGCGCTTGGAGGACATAATGGAGCACAGAGAGAAAAAATTGAATATCTCGGAAGCGCACTGGCTACAGGAAGATTTGGAATTTCTGGCCGCTCGGGAATGGGACCTTGAGATCGCCTACAAACAGCTGCTAGACTCTGCTCAGCGCCAGGACCGGGCTCCCTTTGCCTGGGACTATCAGAAAATACCAGTGGACAATGCGGAAATCCTGGCTGAAGAATCATCCATGTGGCAGGGTAACAGTGTGCTCTGCCAACCTGCCCCTGCAGCTATGGATGCGGAGGTCTTATGGCGGATGCAGCAAGTGCCAACTGACCTTGATGATCCTGTTTCTGCATGGGATGATCTTGAAGGGAGGAATGTGCCTGTCCAGCAGAATGCCAGTGAATCGGCAGTGGAAAATCTTGAGATTGCCATTCCCAAAGCTTAAGTTCTGACCGCAGGGCCGAGCTCTGCTAACCTCTGCTCAGTACCTATAGCATCTTCTGGGTTCCATGGACAGGAGATGGTGAACCTCTATCCCCAGACACCAGAGACAGGGGATTTAATAGATTTTTCTGCTGAGGACAAACAACCTGATGGGCCTCCAGCAGAAGAGCTGGTATCAGGGCCAAACTTCACTGTGCTCTGCCCAGCACCAAGAGCAGTATTTGTGGAGTTACAAGGAACTTCCCCAGCTGAAGCGCTGGTCACCGGACAGAGGGTTCAAGACCTCTGCCCCACCCCTGTGGCAGTTTCGGAGGCTCAGGGTGAGAAGATAGCGATCACTCCCCAGCCACAGATTACAGAATGTATGGACTGTTCAGAGGATGTTCTGGATTATGCACCCCCAGCAGAAGTGCTGGCAACAGGGCAGAGTGCCAGCCATCTCTGCCCAGCACCGGGACCAACTGTGGAGTTCCAGGGAGCCGGGGTGGTTGGCCCCCCTCCCCAGCAACCAGCTGAGGTGGTAAAGCTCTTACTCCCAACTGAACCACTGGCAGCAGGACAGGATGCTACTGGCGGCTGCACCCCACTACAGCTTGAGTGGATATCAGTGCATGGGACTGTGGTCTCCACTCACAGCAACCCAGCGGAAGAGCTGGCAACAGAGCAGAGTGCCCCGGGCCTCTGCTTTCACCTAACAGAAGAGGGGGTTCCTGGGGTAGTGGATGGGACTTCAGTCTCCACTGGCACAACCCCAGAAAATGGTACAGGACTGAAACAGGAGGATGTCGGCTTTGCTTTGCAAGCACTGGGAGATTTTCACCTCACATCAGTGGATGGGACTTCAGTCTCCACTGGTATACCCCATAAATGGTGGCCAGGTGGCCCAGATCCCCAACAGCATGATGGACTGAGCCCAGCCACCCTGTCATCTCTCCAGCGGCTGAAAGGACTTCAGGGAGAAGGGCCAGTCCAGGCCTCTCCCCAGCGGCAGACGTGTTCCCTGAGAGAGGCAGAGAATGGCGGGGTGAGTAATGCTCGGTTTGGAGCAAGTGATTTGGGGTACTGTAGAGACATTTTCAAGTCCTCATTTGCATGGTTTAGGAGGACCAGAATGGAGACTGCATACTTTACAATGGACCAATAGGAAAGCGGTTGTTGGGGGCGGGATGTTCCAAATCCTGTATAAAGTGTGCTGTGTACTTTCAATAAAGTGTGTCCTGTTACATTCAGCATTAAGCCATGGCTCATGTGTGGATTATTCAGCGATTCCAGGGATATTCCTAGTCGGGGAATATTGGGTGATTTCTTTTATGGGAGAAGAAGGGAATGGATGGCGGAGATATGTTCGACTACCGTCACACTGACCTCCCTGGGGCTCTAAGCAAAATGACATGGCACATTAAAAATGGTAAGTGGGGGGCGCTGACGACAGTGACATGTCACATTAAAGAAAGTTGAGAAGCGGGGGGAGGGGGTGTTCTGCTGTTGTAAATGACTCAGCCAGCGAGTTTAGAAGCGGGTGAGGGGACAAAAAATGTTTTATTTTTTTTTCCACTTCAGACTTAACCATAACTTGAGACCTGCTCATGGAAACGTTCAATGATTATGTCTCGACTTAGGTTTTGCATCATATGTGGAAAATATATATGTATATTTTTATATATATATCCCCCCCTCTCCATCCCACTCCTCCCCCATCCCCATCTCCCCCCAACCTCCTACCATTCCTCTTACTAGGCCTCTATCGTCTCTTCTATTCGGTAATTTCCTCCCCTCATTGTTACTTAAGCTTCCATCATTTCTGTGTATTCCATCTTAGACTTATATTTTTTCCAGATATCCCATTTGTCTTCAAAAGTTTCCTCCTCTCTATATCTTAAATATTCATTGTAATAAATTTCATCAAGCTTTTTCCCCCATTCTCTTAATGTAGGGCTCTCTTCTTGTTGCCAGTTGCCAGATCTGACTTTTTACGGCATTAAGAAAATCTGCCGCAAAAATTACTACTCACCATGAGGGGCCTCTAGTAATTTGGGGGCCCTTTGCGGGGGCCCTAAGCGGCTTGCATAGTGAGCCTATAGCGAGGATCGGCCCTGACAAGACCCTTTGGCCCTATATACTTTGAATAGCAGTATACAGGCGGTGCAAACAAGACAAGGACTGTAGGTTTGTTAAGTAGAATCTGAACCATGTCATACTGTAATTGGAGCGCAACAAAGAGCCAATTGCAAAGTATTGCATCAAAATTTTTTATTAGACGCTAGAGATGAGCTTCACGTTCGATTGTTCGTCAAACGAACAAATCGGGTCGTTCGCGCCAAATTCGAATGACCCAAAATTCACGTTGCGCGCTGATGATTGGCCAAGCATGCACCATGACCCTGCATGCTTG
Organism: Rana kukunoris; assembly: GCA_029574335.1. Lineage (NCBI taxonomy): Eukaryota > Metazoa > Chordata > Amphibia > Anura > Ranidae > Rana > Rana kukunoris. Next base: position 54,176,230 of record CM056060.1, read on the forward strand.
GCCAATCACAGCGCCCAAAAAACGAAGAGACCTAATTGGCCAAAGCCTGGGTGCTTTGGCCAATTAGGGCTCAGGGCTTTAGCACACGCCCCACACTATAAAAGGCCGCCTCCCGGGCGGCCTCGTGAAGTGTGTTCCGGCTTGCTTTGCAGTCAGACAGACAGAGAGATAGATAGATAGACAGATAGAGACACAGTTGGGCTGATTTACCAAGCCTGTGCGCCAGGACTCATGGTGCACAAGCAGGAGTAAAACTGATTTTGACATTTACAAAATGCAGCGTGTTTTCTCATTTACTAAACTGCCTAATGCGCCCAGGAGAGGGCGCACGGCACGCCAGTACAGAGCTGGCGTGCGGCATTTAGTTATGTAAACATCGGGGATTCGGGCGGGAGTTTATTAGGGGAGGGAGGGGGGTGATGCAGGGGAAGTGTAGTGACATGTGTTTAAACGTGTGTGGCGGGCCGAATTGAAAGCGAAAGTGACTTTTGGGACCCGAACCCCGTGCGGTTGCCAAGTACGCCAGAACCTCGGAAGGTTCATTTGCATACTGGGCATGCGCAGAGGGAAAAATCGGGGCTTTCCGCACGCCTCTTCAGTAAGCCGGGAAATTCTTGGTAAATACCAAGGGGCGTAGCAGTGTTTGCACTGCCTGAAGCGACGCACGGGAAGCTCCGAGCTGTTCTCGGGCTGCGCTGACACTGAAGGGGAACTCCGCGCCAAATTTCAAATTTGAAACCGGCGCGGCTTCCCCCCCAGGGGTACAATAGGCTCTTCGGCTTGGTCCGGAACGTGAGGGGTTAACCCACGCCAAAATCGGCGTGGGGTTCCCCCCCAGATCCGTACCAAGCCCTCATCCCAGGCATGCAGTCTGGCCGGACAGGAATGTGGGTGGGGATGAGCGAGCGCCCCCCCCCCCCTCCTGAGCCGTACCAGACCACATGCCCTCGACATGGGGGAGTGTGTGCTTTGGGGGAGGGGGGCACTGCCCCCCCCCCAAAGCACTCTTGTCCCCAAGTCGATCGGGACAAGAGCCTCTTCCCGACAACCCTAGCCATTGGTTGTCGGGGTATGCGGGCGGGAGCCAATCAGAATCTGAGAGCCCCCTTTAATAAGGCGGCCCCCAGATTTCAGGCCCCCACCCTATGTGAATGAGTATGGGGTACATCGTACCCCTACCCATTCACCTGGTGAAACATTTTTTAACTTCGAGGGTCTTCCGCCGCTTCCCCCTTCGAATTTTTCTGCCTGGATGAGGGTCGTACATCCCATCCAGGACTTGGACGTGGCGGGCTTCTCGTCGCTGTCTTCCGCCGGGGAGAGAGACACCCACCGATGCTCTCCGCCATGTTCGGCCAGGCCCCCACCCCAAATTAAGCTTTTTCACATCTGGGGGGGCCGGCAGAAATGGCGGAGAACAACGGGGGTGTCGCCCCACCTCGGGCTCCTCCGCTTCTGCCTGGCTCCTCCCGAGGCCAGGGCTTCTTTCGCCGTCTTCCGCCGGAGGGCGCCACTCTCCGGGCTTCTCGTCGCTGTCTTCCGCCGCGGGGCACCACCCGCGGGGGCCAGGCCTTCTTGTCGCTGTCTTCCGCCGCCGCCCCCTTCGATTTTTTCTGCCTGGACGAGGGTCGTACATCCCATCCAGGACTTGGACGTGGCGGGCTTCTCGTTGCTGTCTTCTGCCGCTGCCCCCTTCACCACTAAGCTCCTGCTTATGGAGGGAGGGCAGCGAGCTTCCGACGTCTTCTACCGGAGTGGGGGTCGTACATCCCACCCCGGATTTCTTCGCCGGCTTCTGCCTGGCTCCTCCTGGGGCCAGGGCTTCTCGTCGCTGTCTTCCGCTGCGGGGTGACACTCGCGGGATTCTTCTTCCATTCGATGTTGACACGGCGAGGTCCGGCGCTGAAATGCCTTCTGAGCGGCGGGCACCGACTTATATTGGCATAGGGCGTGGGCGTGGTTATGCCACCATGTGACCTTAACCCACGTGACAGTGATGTCACATCACATCACTTCAGGTGCACAACAGGCTCTTAGATTTGATCTGGAACATAAGGGGTTAAGGGGTTAAACCCACGCCAAAAGACCGAGGGGGGTAGGTGTACCTCCCGGCGGAAGGCGGCGGCGAAGACCGGGGGGGTAGGTGTACCCCCCCGGCGGAAGGCGGCGGCGAAGACCGAGGAGGGGTAATTTTTTTATTTATAAAACTACGACCAAAAGGTTAACAAATATATAAAATAAACAAAATAACTAAATAAACAAAATAACACAAAAACAAACAACAAAACACAAACCATCAAATCACCGACCTCCACCCACCAAGAAATAACTATAAAGAAAGAAAAATAGCACCAGAACAGGTATTTACAACAGGCTCACTGGTACAAGAGAAAGTCTTTATAGTCCATCAAAAAAGCTTGCCCAGATCATTGCCAAAAAAAAAAAAAAAAAAACACTTAAAACGGCTCACTGGTACAGTAGGGAGATATTAAAGTCCATAGAAACCACTACTGTCCAGATCATCGCCAACCCACAACACACCCCACCATCACAATAACAAATACCTACAACCCACGTATGAGCAAGAACATGATAGTCAGACATGTCTGTAGCCTTATTTAAAAAAAAATACCATAAACAAAATCTAAGGGGGTGAAAAAGGATAGATGCCCCTACCCATGGAGAGGGGCAGAGCCGTGACCTAAGGGGGCTGGAAGAGGAACCCCCTCCATAAATGGGCACACCTCTCAGGCCCGACCCTGCTCCTTTCCAGATCCCGCACCTTCACCAACTCCCGAAAGATATCGCCCACCACCTCATGCACAGACAGGATTTTGTCCCTAGTGGACACCAAACACCGAGCGTGCCAAGTGTAATAAAGCACAACTAGGCTGACTAAATAAAGTGACGATAACTCAAATCCCCTGCGGACCCCAAAATCACCATACACTCGCTCAGCATAGGTCAGGGCCGGAAGGCGGGGGTGGCCAATGGCACCCCCTACCCTCTTAAGAACCTCCATGTTGAAGGGACATTGGACCAGAAAATGGTCCATGGTCTCCAATGTCCCACCACATTCCTGACGGGGGCAGTCCCTGTCCCCCAGGTTCCTGTATTTGAGATTCGCACGGACATAGAGTCGTCCATGGAACGACCTCCATGCGAGATCCCAAAACTTATTTGGAATTCTAGAAGAATTCAAGAGGTCTAGCCCCTCTGTGAGGACCCTCTCAGGGCAGTCCCTCAAAGACAGGGGCTTCAAAATGTCCGAGGCCATGACCCTCAGGTACAGCTCCCGCCGACCCAAAGAGCCCACCTCCAGGGCAGTTATCCGCCACTGCCTCAGTACCTTTAATGCCAGGGGGACATAGGAAGGGAGATACCCATGCGATCTCCTCAGATCGCCGGGCCTCCCCCCCTCCCCCCACTGCCTCAAGAACAGCAAGAGCCAGTCCTTGCATGAACACTCCCACCAGGAAGGCTCGTCCACAAATATGGACTGCAAATTGTATTTAACAAAGATGGTGACAAAGAACACCACCGGGTTGACCATGTCCAACCCACCTTGCCGTCGCTGGCGGTATGTGACCTCCCTCTTGATCAGGTTCAGTCTGCTTCCCCACAACAGCAGGAAGAACAGACCATAGACCCGAGCATAGAGAGATGCTGGCAAAAGACACACATAGCTTACAAAGAGAAACTCAGGCAATAAGTACGTCTTGACCAAGCTTACCCTTTCCCTCAGGGAAAGTTTCCAACCTTTCCAGGCCTTCACCTTCCGAGTGACACTCACCAGCCTGCGCTCCCAGTTTAGCTTGGGATAATCTCCCGGGCCGAAATGAATGCCAAGAACTCGAATCTCTGGTACGGGCGTGGGGAACACGTCCGGAAGGGGGAACTGCTCCCCCTCCTTCCCCAACCAGAAAACTTCACTCTTGTCCCAATTGACCAGCGAGCCTGACGCCTCAGAGTAGCACCCGATCTGGGACTCCACATAATGGGCCTCCTCACGACCAGATACCACCACCGAGATGTCGTCCGCATAGGCCACAACCCTCACCGCCGAAACCAGACCCCCGACAGGTCCCACCGGAACCCCCCCCAGACGCCCGCAGTCTAGTCTCCTTACGAAGGGGTCGACCGCAAAGATGTACAGGAGGGGGCTCAGCGGGCACCCCTGCCGGACGCCAGAGTCCACAGCAAAGGCCCGGCCCACCCAACCGTTGACAAGAGGGAAGCTCTCAGCTCCCCTATACAATACCTGCAGCCAATCAATGAATTGATCAGGCAGACCGTATCTCCTCAGAAGCAGCCAAAGGTACTCGTGGTTCACCCGATCAAACGCCTTAGCCTGATCCAGTGCAAGCAGATACCGCTCGCTGCCATCAGCCCTGCACCTTTCCACAGCCTCCCGGACGCTCAGGACGGCACTAAAAGTGCCCCGGCCAGGAATTGTGCAGTGCTGAGAGGGAGACAGCATCCTGCCCGCCAAAGCAGACAGACGTGTAAACAAGATCTTTGCCAGTATCTTCCTATCTGTGGTAAGAAGGGCGATCGGGACGCCAATTCTCCACCACAGACGGATCTTTCCCCTTTGACAGTAGGATCAGAGCTGACCTTCTCATTGAGGGAGGCAGCAGGCCATAGGCCAAACATTCACTAAACACGTCCCTCAGATGAGGAGCCAAGAGGCTCTTAAAGGTTTTGTAGAATTCGGCCGTGAGCCCATCGGGCCCAGGTGACTTTTTAGAAGCTAAAGAGCCAATAGCCTGCTCGACTTCAGCTACCGAGATCTCTTCTGTCAGAGAGTCAGGAAGGTCAGACCCCACTTCCAGTGGGGTCTCATCAAGGAATTCCCTGACTTTCTCCATGTCTAGAGGCCGCTTCTTCAGGAGGTCCGAAAAGTGGTCTCTGACGACACCCAGGATCCCCGATCTGGACCGGACCAGAGATCCTGAGGCATCCTTCAGGCCATGTACGACCTTCGACCTCGCCACCTCACCACAGCTCCTGTAGGGATCAGGAGAGATAAACTTCCCGTAATCCCTCTCAAAAACCAGGGAGGCGAGACGGTCGTACTGACACTCCTTCATCTGCGCCTTCAGACCGGATATCTGTTCCCGAGAGCCCCCAAAGGACACCAGGCGGTCAAGCTGCCTGCGTAGTCTCTGGTAGGCTTGGTACTTGGAAGCTGCCCTGTACCCAGAGATTTCCCGGAAAAAGTCGCCAGACCTCTTTTTAACTACTTCCCACCACTCAAGGCGGGAGCAGTTGCCCTCAAGGAGCGAGGTCTGGCCCAGGAAGAAAACCTCATAGGCTTCCCTAACCTCAGGATCCTCCAGTAGCGACCCATTCAGGCGCCACAAACGCCTCCCTTTCTGAGGAGTGTCAGCGACATTCAGGGCCACAGATACCATACAGTGATCGGAGAACTCTACCGACTGCAGCTCAGGAGCCGAGCAGACAGAGTCCTCCTTTAAAAAAAACCTATCTAATCTACTCTTACTACTACCTCGGGAAAATGTGAAACCAGTGAGGTTGGGGAGGTGACGAACGTGCACATCCACCAACCTGGCCTCCCTCACTACGTTATTCAAAAAAATACTATCATATCCCAGAGGGTTGGCGGCACCTGCCCGGTCTTTGGGCCTAGTGATCATATTGAAATCGCCACCAAAAATCACCTGCTGGGACGTAAAAAGATAAGGCTTAACCGCCGTAAGGAGGCTCCTCCTCTCCCTCCTAGTTTGAGGCCCATAAAAATGTATGAGCCGGAGGAATTGTCCCCTCACGACAGCGTCCACCACCAGACATCTACCGATCTCCACTTCAATCACTCGCCGGCAAGCCACCGGACCAGTCTTAAAAAGGACCGCAACCCCACTGCAGGGCTCGGCCGCAAGAGACCAGAGGGAGGGCCCACATCTCCACTCCCTCTTTGCTAGATGCATCTCGGCCACAGATGCCAGCCAGGTCTCCTGCAAAAACAAAATGTCAGCTTCAACACGGCTGAGAAAATCGAAGGCCATAAAACGAGCTCCTGCAGAACGAATACTTGCGACATTAATGGTCGCAAGCCGTATTGGAGAGGGTACCGCCATCAGAATGATTGATAGTGGTCACGTTCTCCTTCATACTACAAACACAAAAACATATTTACATATATACATGCTTATACCCCATCCTCCTCAGAGTCCGAGGAGGACGTCAAAATGCCATATGGGTTCCCCAGGGACACCCCACTTTGTGCCCCTGGAGGAACCCCACCCCTCACTGGGGACTTCCCGCCCCTGGATTTTGCAGCCCTCCCCTTCTTTTTTCTCCGTCTCACCTGCTCCCACTCCTGCCATTTCTCCGAGGTGACAACGCCCCCCCCCCCCTCGGACCCGCTGCTCGAAAACTCCCTTTTAGAGGAGGCCCGAGCAGCCCCCATCTCCACGGCCACAGGTCCAGAGGAGACTCCGGCCCAGAATGGGGGGGGGTGGGAGAGACAGGAGGGGGGCCAGAGACAGGAGGGGGGACAGGGGGGGGACCAGACCTGGCCGGGTGGGAAGAGGAAGAAGGGGCAGTTGGGGGACGGGACCTACGAGGGGGGGGACTAGGGGGTAGAACACGAGGGAGGGGGGGTGAGGGGGGATTTTTTTTGGGGGGAAGGGGGATGGGGATTGGCCCTGCAACAAAAGGAGGGGAAGGCCAGGCCCCCGGATCCACAGGCCCGGGACCCCCAGGCCTTCCCGACTCCTCCCCACCGGCTTCACCTTCCGGAGGATCGGGAGCCTCCTGACCAACCGTGCCCATGTCCTCCCGGGGGGGAGCCCCACGCCCACGCCTGCTCCGCCTTCTCTGAGGCAATGGGCCTGTTGGTCCCTCCGGAGTAGCATTAGGGGCTCCAGGATCCCCGTCCCCCCGGCGATTATCCGCCGGGGGAGCTTCAGCCGCTCCCGACCCTGGAGGTCCCCCCCCTGAGGAAGGACCCCGATATGCTTTGGGGCACCTACTAAATGGGTGCCCCATCTCACCGCATAAATTGCAGCAGATATCCCCACATGAGTCGGACAGGTGGCCAAAAGCGTGACATCTGCCACATCTGACCACCGTGCAGTCCGAACTCATGTGGGTCGGGCTACCACACTTAAAGCATCGGCGGGGCTGTCCCGGGTAGAAGGCCAGGATCTGGTCCCTTCCCAGGAAAGTGCTCCCAGGGAGGTGGGCAACGCTGTTGCCCTCCCTCCTGAGCCGGACCCTGGTCAACCAAGCCCCGGTCCAGACCCCGCGCTCATCGAGGTTCTTCCTCAGGGGGGTCTGCAACTGCCCGTACCTCCCGAGCCAGGTGGCAATGTCCTCCGGAGGGAGCGACTCGTTCCGCACCAGGATGGTGACGTTCTTAACCTCCTCCTGCCTGGAGATGGGAACGAGTCTGTACTTCTTCCAAGGGTCAACGCCCCTCACCAACCCAAAGTTGGTGATGAAGCGTTCCATACACACGGGAGTGACAAAACTTATATCGAACTCCCGTGTGTTGGTGGGGTGAATGACAGCAAAAAGGTCACCCACCCCAAAACCCAAGGAGAGTACCAGGCCCACTACCTCACCACGGGCGGGGCAGGGGTCCGGACCCTCGTACCTAAGCTGAACCACATTCCTTCGCCTCCTCTCTGGACCACCCGTACCCCTCGTCCACGCCGACCCCTGCGCCCTCTCCTGGTCAGCAGTGGGGGCGCGGAAATTCTGGGCTCCAAAACGGCTGTACAGGTGGTCCAGAGGGGCACGAGAGCCCGCCACCTGGGCGAAGGAGCGACCCCCCTTCAAGGCCGCCAACAGGTTGGTCTCTGGAGACCCCCGAAAAATATTCTCCGGAAATGGGGCACCCCCCTCAGCGCCCCCAGAAATGGGAGGGGACGGGGGGGCCCCCATCCCTGCCGGTGGTGCTGCACCCACCCCTGCTGAGACACCCTGGCCCACCACCCTTGGCCTGACTACAGGCCCTTCCCCCCCTGGGGCCAAAGCAGAGGGGGACGCCACCCCCCCCCAACTCCCCCACCCAGACCCCTCTGCCACCTCAACAGCCCCTTGGGACTCCACCTGCACTGGGGGGATGCCCCCCTGGGACCCCTCCAACTGCCTGATGAAATCATAAGCAGCACAGTCCACCGGGAGGGGTCCCACCTGACACTCCCCCCACCCCGCCTGCGCTGCCTGGAGCCCCTCGGGGCTTACAGTAGTGTCCATGTGGACCTGGGGGGGTGGCAGCTTACCGTCCATAGTACCGTTCTTACTACCGTCCACTGCTTCATCCATCTCCTGCCTCTCATCCCCCAGGTCCCCCAAGCTGCCGCCAACCTCCGCAGACACGCGGGGGGTCGCTTCCGGTTCCGGTCGGGTCACTTCCGGTTTCCGGTCAGGTCACTTCCGGTCCCTGGGCGGTCACTTCCGGGTCCCCAGGTCTCACAGTTTCTCCACCCCCAACAGCCGGCGCCATCTTGACCACACTACACCCCAGCTGTTTACCATTAGATGTCTGCAGCATTATGCCTCCACCGTGTGTCTGTCTCTCTCCCAGTGACATGGCAGCTGCAGGAGCAGTCCCTGGCTTACTCCCTGCCAGATCATCCTGCTCCACTGCCAGCTGAGGGGTCATGGAGGTCGACACACGGCGGGCTACAGCTGGGGCAGTGTGACTAACCCGGGGAGCCTGGGCACGCTGACTTGAAGATGGCGGGGGGGTACCGCCGGCGGCACCTGGGCCCGGCGACCTCCTGGATCACTGGGCTCCCCGGACTTCGCCAACCCCCCAGTCCCTTCCACGGACCGAGGGATCGGCTCCCGGGAACCCTCCCCAGGTTTTATGGCCATACTGGGCCCTGCACCACCGGCACTCGCCCCCCCCCCCACTGCACCCAGGCTCCCCTGACTCTCCTGGCTGTTTGGGGGGTTGGGACCCCTTCTTAGACCGCCCGCTCCTCCTCGCTGCCTGGCTCCCTTCCCGGTTGGCCTGCTGGAGGGTCCTCCGGAGCTCCTCTAGGAAGTTCACCTCTCCAGCCCCACGTTGAAAAAAGCCCCCCAGGTATTCCCATATTTCTTTTACCTCTAGTCCTAGGGTGGTGATGGCCCCCTTGTATTCAGATCTCTTATTACTGGAGCACCTGTCCCTCTTTTCCCTCAGGCCTGCGAGAGTAGTCATCTTTTCCACGCAGGCCTGAGATATCCTCACCAGCAGGGATTTGATTTTATCCCGCCTCTTCCTGGTTCTTGCCTCATTCTCACCTGGCTGAGGGGCTGTCCAGTCTGAGAGACCCTCCTGGGTCTCCAGGAAGAGACGGTCCTCCCTGCTGATGGTGGTGGCGGTGGTCTGGCTGGAGGGCAGGTGCTGTTGACTCCTCCGGAGGCCGGAAGCCGGTCCACCTCCGGGGCTGCGGGAGGCCATCCCACCCCTCTTCCAGGGCAGGGGGCTGGGGGCTGGAGGCTGGTCCTGGTAGGCTGGATCCTGGAACACAGGAGCTCTGGAAGACAGGTCTTCTCTCCTCTCCAGCAGGAAGCAGAGATGAGCTCTGTGGGGGAGCCGGAACTACTGCCAGTGGGAGGAGCTGCACTGAGACCGAGGAGGGGTAATTTTTTATTTATAAAACTACGACCAAAAGGTTAACAAATATATAAAATAACTAAATAAACCAAATAACACAAAAACAAACAACAAAACACAAACCATCAAATCACCGACCTCCACCCACCAAGAAATAACTATAAAGAAAGAGAAATAGCACCAGAACCGGTATTTACAACAGGCTCACTGGTACAAGAGAAAGTCTTTATAGTCCATCAGAAAAGCTTGCCCAGATCATTGCCAAAAAAATAAATAAAAAAATAAATAAATAAACACTTAAAACGGCTCACTGGTACAGTAGGGAGATATTAAAGTCCATAGAACGCACTACTGTCCAGATCATCGCCAACCCACAACACACCCCACCATCACAATAACAAATACCTACAACCCACGTATGAGCAAGAACTGATAGTCAGACATGTCTGTAGCCTTATTTACAAAAAAAATACCATAAACAAAATCTAAGGGGGTGAAAAAGGATAGATGCCCCTACCCATGGAGAGGGGCAGAGCCGTGACCTAAGGGGCTGGAAGAGGAACCCCCTCCATAAATGGGCACACCTCTCAGGCCCGACCCTGCTCCTTTCCAGATCCCGCACCTTCACCAACTCCCGAAAGATATCGCCCACCACCTCATGCACAGACAGGATTTTGTCCCTAGTGGACACCAAACACCGAGCGTGCCAAGTGTAATAAAGCACAACTAGGCTGACTAAATAAAGTGACGATAACTCAAATCCCCTGCGGACCCCAAAATCACCATACACTTGCTCAGCATAGGTCAGGGCCGGAAGGCGGGGGTAGCCAATGGCACCCCCTACCCTCGTAAGAACTTCCATGTTGAAGGGACATTGGACCAGAAAATGGTCCATGGTCTCCAATGTCCCACCACATTCCTGACGGGGGCAGTCCCTGTCCCCCAGGTTCCTGTATTTGAGATTCGCACGGACATAGAGTCGTCCATGGAACGACCTCCATGCGAGATCCCAAAACTTATTTGGAATTCTAGAAGAATTCAAGAGGGCTAGCCCCTCCGTGAGGACCCTCTCAGGGCAGTCCCTCAAAGACAGGGGCTTCAAAATGTCCGAGGCCATGACCCTCAGGTACAGCTCCCGCCGACCCAAAGAGCCCACCTCCAGGGCAGTTATCCGCCACTGCCTCAGTACCTTTAATGCCAGAGGACATAGGAAGGGAGATACCCATGGCGATCTCCTCAGATCGCCGGGCCTCCCCCCACTGCCTCAAGAACAGCAAGAGCCAGTCCTTGCATGAACACTCCCACCAGGAAGGCTCGTCCACAAATATGGACTGCAAATTGTATTTAACAAAGATGGTGACAAAGAACACCACCGGGTTGACCATGTCCAACCCACCTTGCCGTCGCTGGCGGTATGTGACCTCCCTCTTGATCAGGTTCAGTCTGCTTCCCCACAACAGCAGGAAGAACAGACCATAGACCCGAGCATAGAGAGATGCTGGCAAAAGACACACATAGCTTACAAAGAGAAACTCAGGCAATAAGTACGTCTTGACCAAGCTTACCCTTTCCCTCAGGGAAAGTTTCCAACCTTTCCAGCCTTCACCTTCCGAGTGGCACTCACCAGCCTGCGCTCCCAGTTTAGCTTGGGATAATCTCCCGGGCCAAAATGAATGCCAAGAACTCGAATCTCTGGTACGGGCGTGGGAACACGTCCGGAAGGGGGAACTGCTCCCCCTCCTTCCCCAACCAGAAAACTTCACTCTTGTCCCAATTGACCAGCGAGCCTGACGCCTCAGAGTAGCACCCGATCTGGGACTCCACATAATGGCCTCCTCACGACCAGATACCACCACCGAGACGTCGTCCGCATAGGCCACAACCCTCACCGCCGAAACCGACCCCCGACAGGTCCCCACCGGAACCCCCCCCCAGACGCCCGCAGTCTAGCCTCCTTACGAAGGGGTCGACCGCAAAGATGTACAGGAGGGGGCTCAGCGGGCACCCCTGCCGGACGCCAGAGTCCACAGCAAAGGCCCGCCCGAGCCCACCCAACCGTTGACAAGAGGGAAGCTCTCAGCTCCCCATACAATACCTATGCAGCCAATCAACGAATTGATCAGGCAGACCGTATCTCCTCAGAAGCAGCCAAAGGTACTCGTGGTTCACCCGATCAAACGCCTTAGCCTGATCCAGTGCAAGCAGATACCGCTCGCTGCCATCAGCCCTGCACCTTTCCACAGCCTCCCGGACGCTCAGGACGGCACTAAAAGTGCCCCGGCCAGGAATTGTGCATACTGAGAGGGAGACAGCATCGGACCTGCCCATTCCTGCCCGCCAAAGCAGACAGACGTGTAAACAAGATCTTTGCCAGTATCTTCTTCCTATCTGTGGTAAGAAGCGCGATCGGACGCCAATCCTCCACCACAGACGGATCTTTTCCCCTTTGGACAGTAGGATCAGAGCTGACCTTCTCATTGAGGAGGCAGCAGGCCATAGGCCAAACATTCACTAAACACGTCCCTCGATGAGGAGCCAAGAAGGCTCTTAAAGGTTTTTGTAGAATTTCGGCCGTGAGCCCATCGGGCCCAGGTGACTTTTTAGAAGCTAAAGAGCTAATAGCCGTGCTCGACCTTCAGCTACCGTGATCTCTTCCCTCTTCTGTCAGAGAGTCAGGAAGGTCAGAGCCCC